>LZPO01066347.1:90679-101291 GCA_001675575.1 Neotoma lepida | reverse complement strand
CCTTCATAGCCTTAGAAATAACTAGAGACTTGACAGGAGCATGTGAACTGGATTCAATCACACTGAGGGGTAATTTTTCCAAGGAATTTATATAACCATTGAGGAATTTGTGAGTTGTCTTTTTGAAGTGAATCTTCCACAGAGAGCTAGCACAGCAGGACAAATTTCTTTTTACATGAGATTACTATTTGAAAGAGCAACTTGTAGATGTTTATCTGTCATCTGGGTTCTAGCCAATGCTGAAGGCCAAGGAGAAGTCGGGGGNAAAGCAACAGCAACATTTTTCTTTTACCACAAAAAAGTTGCACAAGATTCCCACAGCTCTTTTGTGGAACCAATTGTCTGCCAAGCAGACAGCACTGACTGTCCTCTATGTCAAAAGAGAGAAGCAAAGGACATAAGAAACTATGAGGGATGTGTGAGTACCCAGAGGACCTGGGAGCAGGAAGAGAAGAGACTCCCTGCTCTGCCAGCCTGGAGAAGTGTCCCCTTGTGTGGGGCTTTACTGCNGATGTATCTTAAAGACCTTAATACAGATCTTTCTACACATGGTGGACAGTGGTAATTACATTAGCTCTTTCATGATTGAACACAACTTCCGCAGTTTTAGGGTGACTTAAATGTAAAAGTGATGTATCCCATGACATCTGTGTGTATTGACACTCAGAAGCAGAGTGTCAGTGTTGACTAAACTACAAAACTAGTTTAGTCCCCACATCTGCTATCTCCAGACTCAGGTTATTTACGCCGGATTTTCTGAACCATGTGNACATGATACTTTCATTTAATTCACACTGTCCCTTAGTTGCCACCTGTCNGATTTCTGATAGTATGATATAATTTTGTTAAGATTATAGATGTGTACATTTTTTTCTTGATGCTAGTAGGTACTCCTGCCTTTTTAATTATCTGGCATTATAAATATTTTATAATATCTTTCTAACGTATACTCTTTTATATTACTTCTCCTGAAAACAATGTTTGGAATTGGTGAACCAAAGACGCCAAGAGACACAAGCAAAATCACAAGCATAGACAACACATTGGCACACGGGTTTTACTGAAACCTTAAAAAAAGAAAGTGCTTCAGAGCTGGGCGGTGGTGGCACATACTTTTAATCCCAGCACTTGGGAAGCAGAGGCAAGGGGATCTCTGAGTTGGAGGCCAGCCTGGTCTACAGAATGGGTTCTGGGACATCGAGGATTACACAGAGAAACCTTGTCCCAGAAAANAAACAATAACAACAACAAAAATACTTTGGATTTTAAAGGAATTTTTCTTTGAATCATTATCAAAATGTTTTGCAATGTTGGTTGCTGCTTATTATTCTAATTCTATTAATAAGCAAGCCAAGACCCCAATGTGAGTGGCCCAAAATAAAGATATGTCCCACTGGCTACAGTCCCTTCTACCTTGCAAATACTCTACTTTTTCTTTTCTAATATTTTATCTTTCTGTATGTAAGACTTTCAAAGTGTCCATGACAAACCAGGTCCCCAGGCTCAAAGACTTTACATGTGGAAATGATAGGGAGGGACCTGTTAAAGAGGTCACACCACTTAACCTGCACATATATTGATTTTTTAAAAAAATGTTCTGGATGAGGTCTTGAGAGGAAAATGCTCTGTGACTAGGTATAATCACCAGTTGGAAATACCACAGATCCAATTTAATAACGCATTTCCCATTTGATTCAGAAAAAGGGTGTCCCTCAGGATAGACGTGCTGGGCATCTAGGAAGTTAAACTCATTAGTCATTATTACTAGCCATTTTTCTACCCATACAACAAAGTGCTTGGCAGTGCAGGAGCATTTAATATCGCAAAGTGAGGACCTTGTGTGGAAGACTGGAAAGTAATTGGAGTGAGATGTTCAGTTTTTTTCAAATGACAGGGGAAACACAACAAGAAGAGAAAGTTGCACTTTCAAAACATACCCAAGGCCACCTGAGCCCTCTGCGGCGGAATGCTGGGTTAGAATCTCCTCTCCGCGGCTAGCTACTGAGCGNAGAAGACTCTTTTGCTCAGCTAGCTCCTGCTCGAACTCCTGCACAAACGCAAACAATGGTGTCACTCCAGACGACTGTCTGCCATCACTGTCACCCATCACTGTCACTGCGCTCTATCTACAGATCATCAAAGGCTCAAATAACTGTAAATCTGAACACAGTGTNAAAGGCATGGCTTAGGCCAATTCTCCTGCCCTGATTTGAGTATCTGGAAAAAGCAACAGGAACAGAAACTCTTTGCTGGACAATGCTGCCCCCATGTGGTGAAATATATTCCTTCCTTTCAAATCAACGCTGTCTTGAGCTAGCTAGGACAGAGTCCATAAGACATCAGCTCATGACAGTCTCCCGCTTTATTAGCTGTATTATCAGCGGATCTGACTTAACCTTTTCCTCATTCACAGTAAATTTGTTTAAGTTTGCATTTGACAGGAGAAATACTTTTACACAGAGTTAGTGTCTTCAAAAATAATTAATCAATAGAAATCATTTGTATCACAACCAGTTATGATCTGATCTCATGAGGCATCTCCTCGAAAGTAAAAAAAAAACACATTTCATTTCATTGAAAAAAAATATGTATTTTAGAACTTTGGCCATTCTCAGAGGCCTTCCTGGGACTTTTTATAATTANCATAGAATAGATGCAAACAAGGTCAAATCAAAAAGTCAAGTGTCCCTGGGGAGGCAGGTTATAGCTGAACCATATGGTGTAACCTTAAACACACACTGGTTTCACNATGACCAGCCAGCCCACCATCCCGTCAGTTATAAAGAAGCACACCAAAAATGCTAGCTATGTCTTGCTTCATTCAGAAATAAGGTAAAGTCAATCAGTGAAGAACTGTGAAGACATTGCTGGGGATGTCATCCAATGGAGCNGATCTGATTTCCTGGCCTGGTTTCCATTCCCAGAATTGAAAACAAAACAAAACTACGACCACAAAAACGTTGGCCATAGAAACAGCCCCTTCAAGTTCTTCTCATGGCAGAGCTGCCATCTAGAGGAAGGTAGGAAATGCTTTACTTTTTGTTGTTGGAGGCTGCTCTGCCGCTGGTGGGTTCGTGTGGTGCGGGCTTGGGCCAGCCATTCTTGTACTCCAGGGCTCTGAGTGGCGGTGAGGTCAACATCACTCTCTTCTTTCTCTTGTGTGGTTCCCTGCTTTGAATGAAATAAGATGAGAATCAAGGGCCATATCNCCCACAGGAAAACCTCACCCCAGTGGAGAGAAGACTCCTCTGGTGTGGTTTGTCTAATGGCTTCGACCCACCACCANTTTGTACATGACAGCACATATTTTTAAAAGATGGTAACACAAAACCCATCTAAGTTGTGACATTTTTAGGAACAGGAAGAATAAACAGATGATTATGCCCAGAAGCATTTACAGGGAAGCCCATCTTTTTTCAAAGTAGTCATCAAATATGTTTCCAATTTTCTTCCACAAAAATACAAAACACAACCCTTTTTATGAACTTTGTAAAGTCACACAAAGGTAAAATGTTATCCAGATGAACATTACGTGTCAAAATTTGCTGTCCTTCCTCTAAAAGCTTCACCCTGCCACCATCTGTCCAGGTCACATGGTATCCACAATGGATACAATAACAAGTACTTGCTTCTCAAAGAGTTTTCTAGAAGGTTGCCAACCAAAGAGATCAATGCCTTTGAGAAACAGTAAGTCCACAGCTGAGTTTACATTCTAGAATTCAGGAAGAGCAAGGCATGCTGGTTAATCATGACTGTCAACTTGGCNGNNTGGAAGCCATATAGAAGAATAGTAAGGCATACTTCTCCATGTGTCTGTAGATCATGAGGGCTCCGACCTAATCCATGGTCTTAATCCAGCCATGGATTCAAAAATCTAAATAGACAATTAGGAAGTGGTGAGACCAACCAAAAAAAGAGCCCAGTTACAGGAAGAGGGTCATTGGTGGCATTTGAAGGGTATATCTTGGTCTGGCCCCATCCTAGCATTCTCTCTATTTTTTGGCTTGCCTGAGTTGAAAAGCTTTGCCATGCCCACAGGCCATGANGTCCTGGCCTGGCCACTAATGTTAACATCAGGTCACGGAGTCAAACCTCTGAAAACATGAGCAAAAATAAATCTTTCATCCCTAAAGTTGTTTCTGCCAGGCATTTAGTCACAGTGCTAAGATACTTAGGAACATGCAGCAAGAGCTTCCAAGATGGCTGAACGTCCTCTGCCCTCCTCCACCCTAGCCTAGCCTCTTCAACTCATCTTCAGGAGCTGCAGGAAGTGGTCAACCACCAGAGCAATCCTCAGAACACTTCAAGAGGCAGGAAGCCTGGACCCACCCCCACCTCTGACAACACTGCATTTCACAAGAAGGCAGCACTAACTGGATGCAGTGGGTTAAAATATAAANAAAAAGTAAAAAATTTTTTAAAAAAGGACATCGAGTTGGGAGGGAGATGTTTTGAGGGACAGCTGAGGAGGGGAGTAAAAAGTGAACACGATCAAGAAACATTGTACACTGTATACATGTAGGAAAGTTTCAAAGATTAAGGAAAAATGTAAAAAGCTATAAAAATTAGAAATATAAAAAGCTTATAAAAATAAACATATAAAGAAAGAAAGCAGAGTGGGGCTTCAGGCTCCATCTATGAATCCCCTAGACTTGAATTAATTCCAGAACTCTTGANTTGTGAATGTCTGATATTCAAAAAGATCTATTTATACACTTCTGTATAATAATTAGCTCCTAGTAGCCTGGAGNCAAAGGAAGACAGATTTCTCTGAGTTCAAGGCCAGCCTGTTCTATGTAGCAAGTTCCAGGATAGCCAGTGCTACATAACAGAGAAACACACGNCACCCCATCCTGCNGTCCCCCCAAAATAATAAATAGCTCCTGTTCAAACAAGAGTTTTCACTGCCATTAAAATTAGCATAATAAAGTGTCAGTCAACTGTGGGCACAGCACTTGCCATCCTACAAATTCAAAATATTACCTGGGATGAGGGAGTTAAAGGGACTTGGTGTGATAATTACAAGTGACAACCCTAAAACATACTGCTTCCTCCCTCTATTCCTGACCACCTCGCCCACCCACTGCTTCATTGCTGCTTTGGTAAAGTTTGGCTAGGGAAAAAACAAGAAAGCAGTTACTTATCACCCAGGCAACCTTCTTGCCTCATTATTCTATTGGGATGTGGAAGGTCCGACTAGTCCCTTGCTTTACACTGAGACTAGGGGAGAGTAAAAGCCTTTCTTTCTTCTTATCTACATTTATATGTAAAGGGATGAATCAGATTATTTTTTTATACAGCTCACTCATTAAATACATATGCATGAGACTCTGCTCTTGGAGGTCTGAGTACTTTGCAAAGCAGCAGCCAGACAAGGGCTTAGTTGGGGATGCAGATAACTGACATACGTCCAAGAAAGGCTGGGTTACGTACAAGGGCCAGAAGAGAGGGGACAGAGGCAAACGGACAGAAAGTGATGGGAACGGCTTGCAAGGCTGGTCTGAGAGCATTTTCAGAGGAAGACAGCTGCAGGGTGCATGGAAAAGTAAGAGACCTGGCACAGAACTGGGGGGAGGGGGATACCCCAGAACTAGGGAACAGCTACCATCCCACTATGCCCCCGCCACAGAAACGTAATTGAGAACATCAGCATGGAAGAGGCCACTACGGCCAGAATCTAATGAGGTGGAGAGCTGGGTCATCCTGTTACCAACTCTGAGACTGACATGCCACTGTCCCTTGCCCCCCCTACCCAAGTAGGAAGGCAGATAGAGTCTACCATTCCAGTTTGAACAGCCTATCCATGGAGGCTCTGCTTTCTTTCTTAGTTTCAGGATTCTNTCTCACCACTCCAGGGAAAGAGCTTTGGTTTTCTATACTTGTGTTTTCTTTCCTCCAATCTCATGAGTCATGGTTTTACCAGCTTGTTTTATGTCAACTTGACACAGACTAGAGTCATCTGAGAGGAGGGAACCTCAATCGAGAAAATGCCTCCCTAAGATAAGGCTGTAAAGAAATCTCTGGGGTATTTTCTTAATTAATGATTGATGTGGGAGGGCCCAGTCCCCTGTGGGTAGTGCTATGCCTGGGCTAGAGGTTCTGAGTGCTACAACAAAGCAGGCTGAGCAAGCCATGGACAGCGAGCCAGTAGTTGGTACTCCTTCATGGCCTCTGTATCAGTTCCTGCCTCCAGGTTCCTGTCCTGATTGAGTTCCTGCCTTCCATGATGAAATGTGATTTGGGATACATAAATCAAATAAGCCTTTTTGTCCCAAAGTGACTGCTGGTCATGGTGTTTCATCACAGTGATAGTAAGACAATAGAGGGATGACTGAGATGACAAGATTGTGCCTTTGTCTCTGCCACTTTGGTGTTACTGTTCTACAGTGAAGCAAGCCATCAAATGNAGAAGGGATATTTGACATCCCCATGTGAGCTCTTATGTTCTGGGCACGTATTTCATTTCTCTTAGCAGGATCCAGCTTCCCAACAAGAGAAGTTGGATCAGGCAGAGCAATGTCAGTGTCCTTGGTCTAAAAGATGCTATTTGCATCTTGCAANCAATGTGTTCATCACACCTCATTCACTAAATGTCCCTCCTTCCCAAGAATTCCTCCCAGTAATAAATAGTGGTTTTCTGGAAAGTAATGCGTTTAGGTAAGTGGGTGTCTGGCCCACAGGAGACTGAGGAGCACTACCATTGTAGAATGAGCTCTCAGAGACCCTGGCTTATTCAGGTAAGGAAGAAATAGCAACTCAGAAACCTTGCAGAATGAAAATATGAGACACACAGTGACATCTCAAGGAGTCAGCATACTAGACTGAAGTCCCCAGTCACAGCTATTCCAGCTATAAAATACTGGTCTTGGTGGCCATGACCTCCTTTATCCTCCCTCCTGGGATCCAGNCCACTTCCTCTCTGCTATTTAATTCAGCCAAGGCCTGTTTCCCAGAACCCATCTGGAAGATTCCAGTCTCCTTTCAGGCCACCGCATCCACTCACACTTCTACTTGGCTTATTCTCCGTGAACTGTCAGTGGATGTTTCAAATCACCAAAGAGAGCTTGTGCTCGTAAAAAAATGACAATTGGAACTTGAGCCCTCACTACCATTTACATACACAGATGGACTTTCAGATTCTAAGAATTCATCTGTCTGACTAAGCAAGTCCACAGTTTCAGATGACAAAAAAAGAAGAAAAACAGCATCAAAAACTGCCGCTTTAAATGTGTTTTCTCTGTTGTTATATTTGGTTTTCTAGTTAGTAGATTTTTCTGACTNGCTTAGTCATTTTAAAAGCTAAGACTTGACCCTCAGAAAACAAAAATGATGAAGAATCTAGTTCATATTTCAGCTCTTTCCCCTTGGGGTGAGGTGGTACCCGCAGGAGGAATGCAAGCCTGGAAACTGCGTTCCAGGGTGATAACGGCTTTCCCTTCTGCCTAGGGAGGAGGAAGTGTGGTTGCTTCTGTCACTAGAGACTCACTGGGCAGGGNTACCGGGGATGTTTATTTTGGAAAAGGACAACAGTCACTACTTCTCTTCCTGGAATATTCCTTGGAAGAGCAGTGAGAATTGGGAAATGCTAAACCTGAGATGAANCACTTCTTCAGAAGGCAATTTGCTACTTTTTTATGTGCATTGGTGTTTTGCCTGCATGTGTGTCTGTATGAAGGTGTTGGGTACCCTGAAACTGGAGTTACAGACAGTTGTGAGCTGCTATGTGGGTGCTAGGAATTAAACCTGGGTCCTCTAGAAGAACAGTCAGTTCTCTTAACCACTGAGCCATCTCTCCAGGCCTGCAATTTGCTATTTATATAGGGTGAACTCTATGTTCCTTCCATAAGTGACATTGTNTGAAAATGACCTAAGCCTCTTATGAAGGCAGACACCTTGTAATTCAAGAAATATTTTCACATGTCCTTAAGTCTGCATTTCTTCATGTCTGTCTGGGAGAAAGGGAGAGATTGGGTCTTCACTGATATCCATGCCAGTTCACTTTGTAAAACAACAGATAAAATAAATGGGGCAGCAGGTATTATACTCCACACATATACAACAGCATTGAGAAATATGGGTTAAGAGTGTATGTAGCTCAGGGGCATAGTGGATGCTGAGACTCACAGGGCATTTGATCCTGGGGTACGGGACCAGAGGAAGGATGGGAAAGAAAGAAGGAAAGGGAAGGGCTCCCTATGCCCCATGCCCTGTGCCCTTTGCTCTGTGCCATGACTGCCTCTGATTTGCCCTTCAGCCTCTACCCCAGTCCACTGTAGGTACAGACTTACCATGTCACTTCACTCCTCCCCAACAGTGGCCTTTCACTTCTCTCACAGTTAAGATGTCTAGATGTCAAAGTGTCTAGAACATCTGGGATGTTGTCCCAGGACCTTTGCTATCACTGAAACCTCATCCCTACTGTGATCCTAAAGAGCAGAACCTTGGGAGGTGACAGCCGTTGCAGTTATCTTTGTTATAAAGGAGACCCCAGACTGCCAGCTAGCCTCTCCCTCCACATGAGGACACAGGGAGAATGCTATCTATGAGTGAGAGCGAGATTCCCTCACTGGACACTGAAGCAGATAGCATCTTCATCTGAGACCTCCCAAATTCTACAGCAGTGTGCAGTATGTTTTCTGTTTGGGGAAATTTTGCTATAGCAAACTAAACCACTTAAGACATNGTTTAATTTCATTTCTTCCTGTTACTCCACTTCAGCCACACCGACTTTGGGCAGACCAGGTGTAATCCTATCTGGCAGTGTTCATGCTAGCTTTCCCTTTGGCTGGAATGTTCACACAAGACCCTACTAAAAGAGAGAAGAGGAAATGGAACAAATACAGTAAAATAAAAGCTCACATAAGTCACCTATCACAAGTTTAAATGGGTTGAACANGTCCTTTAAAAGTGTGAGACAGAGCCGGGTGGTGGTGGCGCACGCCTTTAATCCTAGCACTTGGGAGACAGAGGCAGGTCGATCTCTGTGAGTCTGAGGCTAGCTTGGTCTACAAAGTGAGTTCCAGGCTAGCCAGAGCTGTTACACAGAGAAACNCTGTCTCAGGGGGAGAAAAAAGAAAGAAAGAAAGGAAAAGAAAAAAGGGTGAGACAAATATCTATAACCAATGGCTAGAGTCAGATGTTCTNAATAAGAAAAAAAGAACCTAANTTGTAAGGACACAGAGAAGCTGAAATCAAAAGAAAGTTAAGANGTAGGCCAGGTAAACAATGCCCAGAAAACTCCATCAATGTAGAATAAAACTGACCATCANGACTCACATGTTACAATGGGAAGATTCATTCACCTGGTGTAAGGGAGGATTTGAATACAAGAACTACANAAAATAGTATGAATACATCTAGAGAATAGACTGTAAGAAGAATCCAAAAGAAAAGCCAATTTGTCCTAGCAGAACTACATCCTCAGATCTATGTGGCCAATCAGTGCTGATAGCCTACCTGGAAACCCAGGCCAAAGGCAGACTGTAAATGGACAGATGTGCTGAAGTGTTAGAGAAAGCATATGTACACATATGTGTGCTTCAGTCTCCAACATTTTCTCTCTGCCGCCACTTACAGAGATGCNTGTGGTGGGTGTGTCCCAAATGCTGAATCAGCCCAGGCATTGGGTCGCAGCGCTCACCTGCATGTTGAGCTGTCTGTCATGCAAGGCCCTCTGCAGCTCCAAGAGACTCCCCTTGAGCACCCTGAGCTTCGCTGCCAGCTGCTCTGCCTCATCCTTCGTGTGAGCCTTGCCCTCCAACAACAGGTTCTCGTTGTGCACAGACAGCTGCGACAGGGCCACCACTTTCTGTTCGATTTCCACGAGCATGTTCTGGAACAAGAGAACAAGGGCAAAATCCTCACNTCTTGCCAGTCCCTGGAGAATGTTTCTAAACACAGCCTTCAATAGTCACTTACCACACAAGCAGGTGTCTGTGGCTTTTTCTACTTTAAGGAATAGGATATGTACTTTGGGGGGTGAAATGACCTGTACTTCTTACCTTTTCTCTTTTTAAAAAATTGGATACTTTATAATTAAAAAGACATCAGAAAAGACATATGGAAAACACATTTGGTATAGCCAACAAGCACAAAGAAAGGGCCACTGCCTGAATGTCATGCCATTATTAGTCCCAATATGTTAGTATTAGATTACCAATGTTAGTAAAGTTATNACACAGTAAACTACTTCTTTGTCAATTTATAAAAGAATTTCTTTCAAAACACTGATTTTGAAGACGAGGCTGCCTAAGGACTTTCAATCCTCCTGCATCAGCCCCCTCTTTCTGTCCTCCTCCTCCTCCTCCTCTTCTTTTTAAAACTATGACANATCTTTGATCTTCCATTTCAAAGTATTTTCCACATTTCCAGCATGGATCTTGGAGTTTTCCCTCCAGGACTGAGACCAAACAGAAAAGAAANGAAAACTAACCTCCTGCTTTCAAAGTAAGATCTTTTATGAAACCAAAAACAAAGACTGAAAATAAATCAATTAAATGGGCCATAAGNGGGCTGGAGAGATGGCTCAGTAGTTAAGGGCACTCACTGCTCTTCCAAAGGTCCCGAGTTCAATTCCCAGAACCCACAATCAGGCAGCTCACAACTCTCTGAT
>LZPO01066347.1:59994-77098 GCA_001675575.1 Neotoma lepida | reverse complement strand
GCTTTGGAGGAGGTGGGAATGGGGGCGGGGTTGAGAGGGAAGGCTTGGGGAGGGAGGAGGAGGGAAGAGAGGGGTTCTGTGGTTGGTATGTAAAATAGAAAATCTTTTAATAAAAAAATTCAATTAAAAAATGCATTGAACACATGTATGAAATTCTCAAAGAATGAATAAGAAAAACTGTACCTAAAATGATAATGTTCAATGTTGAGTTTTCTCCACGAAATCCTTGGACAACGACTTTGCTTCATNTGCCAGCTGGTCTTACGTCAACTTGACACACAAACTAGAGGCATCTGAGAGGAGGGAACCCTCACTGAGAAATTCCTCCATAAGATCCAGNGGTAAGGCATTTTCTTATTAGTTAGTGATGGGGAAGGGCCCAACTCATTGTGGGTGGCTCCATCCCTGGGCTGGAGTTCTATAAGAAAGTAGGCTGAGCAAGCCATGGGAAGCAAGCCAGTAAGCAGCACCCATTCATGGTCTCTGCATCAGCTCCTGCCTCCAGGTTCCTGCCCTGTGTGAGTTCCTATCCTGGCTTCCTTCAATGATGAACAGGGCTATGGAAGTGTAAGTCGAATAAACCCTTTCCTTTCCAACTTGCTTTTTGGTCATGGTGTTTCGTCACAGCAATAGAAACCCTAACTATGACACTACATGTACACTATANATTTTCATACTAATGATGATGGGTAGGGAAGTGGTGGTGCTGCTTGGAGCTAATATGCATATTCTCTTGGGANGTCTATGGGACCAGGGTCAGGGACCACCATGANCCTGTTTTCTTCCACTGCATNACTCCTGAGAGGGCCAGTAGAGGGTCTTGAGGGAGCTGTGGTCAGTTACCTANGCTACAGGGATGATAAACTTCCAACACAGAAAAAGATAACCTAAAGGTAGACAGAANAAAACTATTTAAAACTTCTCCCAGATTACTGGTTCTCAATAATATGTATGATTCTCAACTTACCCGATACAGCCCTTAGATAACTCATCCTATATTATCTTTGGATGTTTACAGGAAACAGACATTTACAGGATAGCCATGAAAGCTGGCCTGCAGAACTGAATTCAAAAGAATAGAAACTCTACTTCCTCTGAGTACTGTGATGCCCAAATTTGGAGACAACAGGAGAGAAGGGTCTGAGGACCCTGAAGAACAAAGAGTGCCAGGGAGCCTCATACATGAATGGGGTGACATCAGTANCGAGAANAGACTGACACTGAGGTCCCTCTAGAAGGGAGAGGGATGTTTGGAGGGTAGCAAAGGTCTAGTAAGGAAATGGGTAGAGCTCAGAGGAAAACAACATTGCAATTGTCACCTGAGTGCCTGAGAGTCCTCATGAGTGCTATGATCTACTAAAACAAAGGGTAGTTTATGCCTTTATTGCCATTTTCCCAAGCCTGGCAGATTGTGGAAACTCTAGNGTATCTGAAAAGCAGCTTATCAAAAGAAGGTCTAAAATAGATCTGTCCCATGCACCTAATCTCTATCCCAAGAAATTACAAGTTTCAAAAGCCTGAAACCACTATTTCTCAATANACCATCTTTAGATGAAATGTGTGCATTTTTATCTTCTACTGAAAGGCCACACACTGCAGAAGAAAGCACTTGTATTTGACAGCACATGTGAGCAACCCATGAAGTCCAAGGTTATAGCGGATTCTAAAAGGGGTGTGTGTGTGTGTGTGTGTGTGTGTGTGTGTGTGTGTGTGTGTGTATGTGTGTGTGTATGTGTGTGTGTATGTGTGTGTGTCTGTGTCTGTCCTGGAGATCACACTCAGAGCCTTGGGCACATTAGGCAAGTGTCCTACATGTGAGTTACAGCCCCAGCCCTAGAGGCTTGTCTCTGAAACTGATGAATTGCACTGTCTCTGATAGACACACCTATCACACTGCACTTTTACGTCTCTCTTCTATGAAAATTAACGTTTTGTTCTCGTTNGAAGATTTATACTTATTGTCTATTTATTTATACATGTGTTTCTGCATGAGTGTATGCCGCATGTATGTGGGCATCTGAGGAGGCCAGAAGAAGTCACCTCACCCACAGGAGCAGGAGCTAGTCATGAATCTCTGAGAGGAGTACTGGGAACCAAACTCAGGTTCTCTGGAAGAGCAGGAAGTGTTCTTAACTACTGAGCCACCTCTCCAGCTCCTGTTCTGCTTTGTGATGGGACCCCCTAAGCAGACCCAGTTGCTCTAGACTGCACCTTCCCTTCCTGAGTGCTATTATTGGTATGGGCCACACACCTGGCTTTTACAGTTTTTACATGCAATTTTTTTTATGTGTATGACTATTTTGCCTGCATGTTACNTATATGCACTACCTNTGTGTCTGGTGCCCACAGAGGTCAAAAGAACATGTCAGATCCCCTGATACTANAGTTACCCATGACTGTGAACCACCCACCANANGTATGCTAGGGACTGAACCNGGATTCTATGCAAAAAGCAACATGCGCCACCATACCTGGCCTACAGCGCAGTTAACATCTAAAGACACCTTTCTTCCTCTTCGCTTTTTGGAGAGTTGTTATGTGCTCCTGGTTCCTGGGTAGGGTTAGGCAGTACCTTCCTACGTCACACTGACTCAGCACACAGATAAGCACAGGTCTACATATCCTTNGGCCCCAGTTTTGCTACATACGTGTCATTAAAGTATCGACCATGTTCTGCTGGGAACTCTAGAGTGTGGGCCTCACTGTTAGTGCCTACATTCCATGTATGTATCTTAGCACAGATTTTAAGCTGATGTATTCTTAACCACATCTTTCTAAATTAGAAGAATGGAATCAGCTCTTTTTCACATAAATCTGACACTAACTTATATAAGGTTTTAAAAATGACTAGAGTCAGAATAACACAAGATGAAAACTTAGAACTCCTTCTCACTTGTGGGAGAACAGCCCCCACATTTATTTACCCCAGGAACTCTTGAGGAGTGAGGGATAAGAGACTTGGGTAGAAATAAAGAGGAGAGAGAAACAGAGAGAAACACAGGATAGCCTCGGGTGTGCATGGATCCTTATCCAAAGGCCCAGAACTTTATTCCAAAGGACTATTTATAACAATGCCAAGGAGAGGGGCAAAGGACCTCCCCCTNACCAAGTGTAGACCCTTCCAAANACCTGGTACTCAGGCCAGTGATCCAATCATCCTCTTAATGCAGTACTGCTGGGTACAGCCACTAGGAAGCCTAGATGGGCTCCAAAACTCACTGAAGCCTGAGGCTCATTCCCAGAAGAGACCAACTGGGGACAGAGTTTATTCTTACAACAATGGCCTAAGGAAAGCAATCTGGCAACTGTAAAGAAACACACCTTGTATCAGAAGAGTCCCAAAGCAACGCCAAAGCATATAGCTTTTTTTAAAATTAGAATCCAGGTCTGATTTTCTCTTTTTCCTTCTCAGATCCCACCCTGAAGGAGTGGCGGCAACTCCCACCTTTGGGAACCTTGATCACTCCAACAAGATCTACCACTCTGCTCTCCACAACAGGAGCCTGACAGGCCAACTACAGAGCACACTGATTCCATCAGGCAGGAAGCTGAAGTCATCAAGGCTGCTATTTTTACCTGATGCTCAGCCATCTGGCTTTCTGGACTCCGGCCGGGCTGCAGGCTCTCACTCAGCTTCGTCTCCATGGCCTCCATTTTGGTCGAGACCGACTGGAGAGAGTCTTGGTACTTCTGCTGGCGTTCCAAGGCTTCATAGAGGGTCCGCTGCTTTTCACTGATCTGAACAAGAAAGGGGATCTTACCAACGGCTTCCTACTTCTTATCTTGCAGGTTGTGACATTTCTTTCCTCATTGCTTTACCCAAGGGCTTCTGACTGTGTCCTAGATGTGTAACTCTGCACGTATTTCATAAGACAGTACCTAAGCCATGGGTGTCTGGGGAGCTTGACCCATCGGACATTTTAAAGGCTTACCACATTTTTTAAGGTTTCCCAGGAACGTTGTAAGTCACTCAGCTTGGCAGTCGCTGAGGGCTCNAGNCCTGGCTCATATAACTCCTGGGACGCAGCGGCGCTGGGGGGAATCCTTGCGGCATCTGTCTGCAGCCTCTCCGCAGACAGGGCTTGGTAGTACGCAATGTCCTGGGTGGAGAGCACAGGGTAGGAGTGGGAAGGAAAGGCAAACTCAACTATTCTTCATGCAGTGGAAAGGCCCAAGATTTACATTCGTTGTCGGGTGCTACAAACTTAGTAGGTTAGGACGTTCTTGGAGCAAGATTTAAAAAATAACAAAGTGCATTACGATTGCTTTAATATTTTCATCAGTATGAAAAGAAGTCAAGCATATCAACATTTCAGATTACCAAAATACCTTCTTATATTTGGTAAAATGGTAATGCAAACTATTCAAGCAGTAACTTCCATTTAATAGGTTTACTTCTCTTTAACCATAATAGGTTTACTTCTATTTAACCAGGACACCTCTAATTAACTGGCACACCTTNATTTAACCAGTGCATCTCTAGTTAACCAGCACACTTTTAATTAACNACTACTTCTCTATTTAACCACCATACCTCTATTTAACCAGCGCATCTCTAACCAGTACACCTCAAATAACCAATATACCTCTAGTTAACCAGTACACCTCTATTTAATTATCACATCTCTAGTTAATTAGGCACCATTACTTAGCTAGTATACGTCTAATTAACTACTACACCTGTATTGAACCAAAGTAGAAAAAAAGATGAGCTCTACCTGCTCTAATTCTCAAAATATAGTTCAAACATTAAATAATGTCCTGAATAACAGTTGAAAGGATTTGTTTCAAAGATTAAATTTAGGTAGAGACAGGAAGGTTGGGGGTTCAAGGTTATTTTCAGCTACATAGCAAGTTTGAAGCTAGCCTGGGTATATGAGACTGNCTCAAAAAAAAATCTATAAACATTAATCTTGCAAATGAGGCCAGATTCATTATTCACAAAAATAGATACTTTAAATATTAAGTGGTGGGAAATATACAAAACAAAAATTTTAAAAGACCCATCCATTCATTTCTGGGAAGTACATGAGAAATCAGCCAAGTTAATGTTGAAAACTCATGATTTTGACTGTTTTTTAATTTCTTGTGTTGTATATATGTTGTATGTATCTCTTTTTTATGATGTAGTTTATTATATCAAGACACAATTGTGCATTCTGTTTTTTCAATAGTGTGTGTATTGCATGAGGTATATGCACACGTGTGTGTTCCCATGTGTGCACTTGCATGTGGAGGTCAGAGGTTGGTTTGGGTGTCTTCCATAATCAGCCTTTACTTATTTTTCAAAACAGAGTCTGCCACTGAACCCACTGATTCAGANAGGCTGCCTGGCCNTTGAGTTCCAGGGATCCACCATCTCTGCCTCCCCAGTGCCAGGATTACAGATGTGCAGCACCACGCCTGGCTTTTACACAGATGTTGGGGACTCAAACTCTCAGGAGGCACTTCACTGGCTGCACCTTTTGCCCGGCCCCTGTGTGTTCGGTCGCTTCTATCTTATCTGAGTCTTAAACTGGGAGCAGTGTTCGTGTCCTCTCAGTTGCTATCTTAAAAGCTCACTGCTTTTGCAGCTGTGCTGTTGAAGGTAATTACGGCAGTTTAAAACACTGAGCCTTGCTGATAATCACGAATTGAGAAAACCTGTGAAGAAAGCTTGCCGCCACCTGGGAAAACATAATGGTAGGAAGCAGTCTGGTGTCAGGGACATGGGGTGGGGGGTGGGGGTGGCTTGTTTCAGGCCAGAAGAAAAGTAAGGCACCAGAATTNGATCAGACTTGGGGTGGGACACTTAAGCCTCTAGCTGGATTTTCCTCCCACGTTCTGTAATTGGAACAAGTTACATCGATTCTGTGTGTCAGCTCAATGCTGAGCGTGAATGTTGCCTTCTCCTCATCTTGTTATTGTTGCTGAAGCTTCCAGCTAAGCCCCTGACATTTATTGAAAACACGGCAACATGGGTGCCAGTTCCTCCTCTTTCATTTCCCTGAAACTATCTTGATCAATCCAAATTTACTCACCAGAGTGCATTTGTATAGGGGCATGTCATACACATAAAATGCACACACGACACACAGCACTACACAAAACACGTNGAAAACACATAATACATATACAATTCATGGACACAATACACATGTACCTAGTACACACATATAATGCTTTACAGCCAGACTCACTTCTTTTCTGATTCCTGAATACAGATGTGATGTGACCATCCTGCTCATGCCCATGCCTTGCCCATCTGCCACTCTATCTCCCCCTCTATGATGGACCAGATCCCTTTGGAACACTGAGCCCAAATAAGCCATCTCTCNCAAAGTTGCTTTGTTGGTGCATTTTATCACAGCAACAAGAAGGTAACTAACACCTCCCCGCAACACACTTCTGTTGTGTTCATTGGTCTAGAATGATCTGTTCTAAACAAGTTCTGTACATAGCTGCTAGTTAAGTTCCTGCCGTGGTTCACTGCTGTCTTCTGGATAAAGTCCTGACTCATTCGTGTGGCATAAATTCATTCATATGGTCCTTCATAGGGTGGTTCCCATACCCCTCCCAATCTTAAGTTTTTCCAATGGTACTGAAACTCTTTGCAGCTGCCACGATGGCTCATGTTCTCTCTGCTTCCACAGTTTGCCATGTGAGGTCCCTTCTACCTGAGAAAGCTTCACCTCCTGCTCTCCTAGCATCCTCCACATACCTCATGATGCTTCCTTCCCTGACAGCTAATGGGGCAGGGTCCAACACAGACCTGAAATCACCCAGCTTGGCTGCTGCCTCTGTGGTCTCCCATGCCTCTGCTTCCCCTTCTCAGGCCACTTGTCACCCTCCAGCCCAGTGGTTCTCAACCTTCCTAATGCTGTGATCCTTTAATAGAGTTCTTCATGTGACCCAAACCATAAAATTATTGCTATTGCTACTTCATAACAGTAATTTTGCTACTGTTATGAATTGTAATATCTGTGTTTTCCAGTGGTCTTAGGTGACCCCGTGAAAAGGTCATTTGATTACCAGAGGGGTCACAACCCACAGGTTGAGAACCACTGCTCTAGCCCCATCATCTTCTGTTTCTCACAGACTTGTGAGCGCTTTAATAACTGTCATAATGCCCGAGGCCTTTCACTCTGAGCATATTCTGTGTATTCAGCAAACAGCAGGCGGGGGCTGTGCATAATGAATCTTGTACCTACATTTACTTTATGGGAATGGGAAGTGATACAGTAGTCGCCCTTATCTATGCCCGTGTTCTCACTCTCAGCACTTTTAGTGACCCATAGTCAACCACAGTCCTGAAATTATCAGTGGAAAATTCCGTCACAAGCACTTCATAAAAATTATAAGTTTTACCTGGGTACACTGATGTAAATGTTCTCTCTTACTGCTGATGTTGGTAATCACTTACTTTCCCTAATTTGAAAACTAATTTCTTGGTAGGTGTGTATATGTTGAAGAAAACAGTGTGTAGTTCCATGTATGAAATGATCAGCAGGAGTCTTGGAATGTAGGGTAAGTGAGGTAGGACTACTGAACTATTACTGCCACCAAGAGGAAAAATCAAAGCCTGGCTGTAAATATGCTAAAATTCCTCAGTTACATAGCCCATTATAAATAAGGAAGGCCCCCAAAGGGCTAGAATACAATTTGTTACCAAAAAACATATTTTTTGGCTTTATGTGCATATGGCTCATGCCTACCGACACATGACAACTGGTTTCTTAGGAATTGAAAGTCCTTCATCTTTTGTATATGAGTAACTTGGGTCTGTTGCAGGAGGACTACTGGAAATCAATAAGTAAATTACTAAGTAGCCCTGTAAATAACTGCTATCATCAATATTTGGTATAGTAAGGAATCACCATTGAAAATATGAGTCTCAGTGCTCATGTGTCTAAGGTTAAGGTNCCCAAGGAAATAAATCTGGACATATTTGGCTACCATTCAATCCACATTTTTCTAGTCTTCAAAGTAGTGGTAACTAAACATCTCATTTGTGATGACATGAATTTCCATTTATACATGAGGAGTTGATGAACTTCCCAGGGGCAGTCAGCTTGGACACTGAAGNGCTGTGATCTCATGGAGCTTCTGACCTGAAGGCCAAAGGTATGACAATATTTGTCTCAGCTCTTCCGTGGANTCCAGGTCATGGCTTGAGTCTATGGGGATGAAGACTCTGCAGCAAATTCTGAGGACGCCTCCGTGTTTCTCCTCTCTCACAGTCAGCAGAGGGAACACACTGACTGTGAGGGGGAATCTGTTTGTTATGTAACAGAGATCTGCTTACAGAAAGAGCAAGCACAGAGCCTCTCCACTGCTGGGATGCTATGAAGCAGTTATATCTGGCTCTCCCTTGAACGGCTATGTACATTCTGTACAGCGTTGGCAGTCTGGAAACAGGAGCTGAAGGGCACACTCCAGAAGCTCCTGAAGTTCCAAAACCAGTTCTGAAATCTAGTACAGTGCTGCCCAAGCTGTCATAGTTTCTAATTGTGTTGATGTATACTGTATGAGAGGAACATGTGGCCAACTGATGGGATTTGTGGATTGATTTGACTGAACAATGCTATAGTGTCCTCCAACTCAAGCTGTATGCCTTAGCCCAAGGAAGGTCACTTCTACCAACAAGGCTAGTAGAACATACTGCCCTATCTGGAAGTTTGCCTACCAATGTGATTTAATTGACATTTCCTTGTGATCAAGGAGACTTGTCAAAAAACTAAGCCACAGGAAGTCTCACTTAGCTCATTTTAAGATGTCATTATGCACTATGATTGATGCCAATTGGTAACAAGAAAAATGTGCATGTGTTTTGTCATGACATACTGGACATAACTCACACATACATTGAACGTATGTTCTGAAATGTAGCACAGAAACAGACAATATTACAAAAGTCATATACTTCCATAGCATACAGTCTCAAGATCAATACTAACTGCTCTAGTTATAAATTTTAAGAATATTACATAATCTTTCAATATACTACCAGCTGACTATAGTCCATTTCCTCTGATTCTAGTGACATCTATAACCACAGGAAAGAATTTATCATNGAAGGATGAGTAATTTATATTTTTAATTCAGAACTTGGGAAACAGCTGCCTAAATCTCCCAGGGAGCTCTGAACTTCTCCTTTCTTCTTGTTCTTGTGAATTTCCTCTTATTACTCTTCATCATTATTCCTTGTTGACTTTCTNTCTGAGTGTGAGGCAGAAGCTCTTTGGCTCANCATGCTCTGAGGCATTTTGTTTTGATTTAATTTGTTAGTTTTGAGACCTTTAAACTCTGTAACCCAAGCTGGAAGCAAACTCACTATGTAGCTGAAGTTGGCTTTTGAACTCATGGCAATCCTACNTCAGCCTCTAAGTGCTAGGANGACAGANGTGAGCCACTACACCCAGCTAAGACTGTATCTGAGGAATGGATGAAATAAGAATGTCTCTAGAGCTGGGTGGTGATGGCACACACCTTTAATCCCAGCACTCAGGCAGAGGCAGGCAGATCTCTGATTCAAGGCTAGCCTTGTCTACAGAGCAGTTCCAGGATAGCCAAGTCTACTCAGAGAACCCTGTCAAACAAAACAAAAGCAAGAAAACTTCCCTAGAACTGTATCAATTTCTACCAACAGATTCTTATATTATCTAGAGGTATCATTGATGTTATACCCCTTTTTTATTTGAATAGCTGTTTGGCTTTACAATNAAAGTGATGCCATAGAGCTACAGTGCAACCTACAGTATGTTTGCTCTAATTAGTTCTTCCCCACAATATTGTCTCAGCTCTCAAGCAATTACATAACTTCCTAGCAACATCATTAAAATCTGTCAAATTTTTTTTTGGCTAAAAATACAGCATCGCTTATCATGCACTAAAAGTTTTGGTTATTTTTAAAGTATTTTGCTTATATCAAATATGTATCACTAAACGTTTTGACACATAACTTAGGATATGCTATATTTAGTACGACATATGTTAAAATGCAGCCCATAACAAGGTTCATCTTCATTTTTTGGAAAATAAAAGTCTCATGTGAGTGACAAGGTTTTCTATTTAAAGTAGGACATAGTGTTAGCAGTGTGCTCAATGCATGTTAACTGGACCATAGAATCAATCATACCACTGCGTTCTCTGTTAGGATACAGTACCCCATGCCTGTGATTGCTTTAGGAAGCCATAAGGCCTTAAAGGGACCTTCTTCAGGCTTTAATGTTCATGAATAAATTTTTATTTATATTGGGCTATAATTTCCATGAACTAATTTTTGCTCATCTCACTGTCAGTAGCTCAGGAGAGGTGACAACATTTGGGGCCACTTGTCTCACTTGATAATCATAATTTATGTGATGAGAGCACTCAGTGATGTGCCCCTGGACCCAAATCCAATGAAGCCCCTTCCTAATGGGGCTGGAAAATGGAGTACTGAATCCAGCAGGAGCTCACAGCCAAAGAAAGGAGAATGGGAGGTACCTGGTTAACAGACGCCTCTGTGTTAGCCACAGGTGATGGGGAGCGACAGGCGGGTGGAGAGGAAATCTCACTGTTGGTTCCCTCCTCCCCAGACTCTTCAGTGACAGGTGACAGCAAAGTGTGACAACGACCTGCAGTCATCTGCCCCGTCAAATGTAGCCCAGAGGACATAAAAATCAGTTAGCCATGTTAGCACAAAACCTCAACACACAGCTCAGGACTTCGTTATNGACCCAAGGTTGGAATGACTGAGGCTAATTTACATATTAACTCTGAGTTAGTATTTAAACGCATGATCTTCAAGTGAATATGATGTTAATAGTATTTCTAAAACAGACAAGAGATCCATGGCCACGCATCACAGCCAAGAGTTTTGCTGTTGTTTAAAAGTGTATTTTTATTGAGTGTATTTGTGTCTTTATAAAATAAGTAGAAAAAGCATGAGTCAAACAAGGAAAAGAGTATATGAAATAAAACTTGGTCTATTNTGACAACTTAAGTTCCAAGTATCCTAGGAAGATAAATGCATCTGAAGTCACACATGACCCACGGGTTTGGGTTGAGTTACACATTACTTAAGGCATGGCATAGGTGAGGAAAATAGCCATCACAGAAGCCACTATAGTTACCAAAACACACGGTGTATTTTCAGTTGNAAAATATATGGGGAAATAATGGTACAAAAGATTAAATAGTCTCTTTCTTTTGACCCAAAACTAAACTTTGAATTCNCAATTTCCTTATTTTTCTCATAATAGCTTTTCTTCTATTTTTTGCTAANCATATGGTGCANGCATATATGTATATACTCAACTTGGAAAACAGTTAAATATATGTGTCATGCCTCCCACGTCCCTGTGGTGTAAAGNAACTGTTTTCAAAATAAAGCATGCAGTGGGTCAGTATTATTGCAAAATTGCACATGAATGACGGGCGGATCTTGGACTCCAAATCTAATATTAACAGTTCCAACTGCCACTGTGTACAGGGTTAAAGATCAGCTCTGGCCCCTGGCTGCCTCTGCAAATGAAGGAAACGGCTCCTAAATTACAATCGACAAGCTCTAAAGCTAGTCCCTAAAGAAGCGTGGCTATGCCTCTAGGGCCACCACCAGCCAGGCTCCAGTCCAAAGAGCAAAGCTAGCAGGAGCAGACTTGATCCTTACCATGACCACAGAGGGGTGGGCCGAAGGTGTTGGGAGGAGCTCACGGTCCAGGTCCTCAGTCCCTTCCGCCAGCCCCTCGACCTCGGTCACGGTCAGCAGCATGGTGGCGTGCTTGGCTTTCATCGTCAACATCTTGCATTTGGAATTCAAAGAGGCGATCTGCTCCTGGTAGCCCTTGATTTTCTGCGCCAGCTCCTGAGGAAACATTTCCCCCACTGTGTCAGCGCAGCATCAAAAGGAAACAGTAGTGGCGTTCATCTTCCTGCAGCCCGGAGCCAATGAGAGGCGGAGCCGAGCCTTGCGCCGAGCAGAGGCGGTCTGCAGCTGCCGGCTGCTGCACCTCCAGCCCAGCCGAGCCAGACCACAGCGCAGCCCAGCCCAACTCCAGACAGTGCGCCCCAGCTAAGCTTGCGCTGGGAAAATGGGGCGTGCAAAAGGGGTTTGAGCCCTAACAGGTGACCCTTATGATATCATGAACTTCCAACACGAGGAGATGGCAACTTTTAAAAAAATACCTGAAGCCTCTGAAATTTACCAGATGGTTCATGCCATGGAAATTAGGTCATGTGATGACTAAAACTTAAAAAAAAAAAAAAATGCAATGCTCAGCTCTTATACTGTCTACATCCAAGAGGTGGCAGTCACTTAGTAAGACAGGGTCACAAAGTAAACTGCCTGCTGGCTCCTGTGACCAAGACCGTTGTTTTTCATTACATATGAAAATCTGAGTATTACATATGAAATCTATGATACCTTAATCCTATTCAGCCTATGCTCTTTCAGCAGACCAATCACACCTCATGTTTCTCATATTTCAAAGCAGCGCTCTGAAGGAATGTGCAAATTAATGACTTCTGATTTCACTTTGCTCTTGAAAAAATATTTTGAGACGTAATTGAAGCTTTTTGTAACTATATTCTAAACAGCACACAGCTCCTAAACAGGGTTAACTACAGACCAGTTCCAGAAANGTGGTGATTCTAAATATTACAGCTATATTTTCTTGCTATATAAAAATGTATAACTATAAAATATTAGAGTAACATTTCCTTGTATGCTTAGCAGACTGAAAAACATGTATGTACTGAACTAGTAAGATAAAAACGCAGACCTGCTCCTCGTGTTTGGGCCCTGTGCCTGAGGAGCTGTCAGATGATGTTTTATATAGAACTTCCTGTGACTGGGAATCAAGGTCCTGGAATAAAAGTTGCATCTGACCTAAAGATGCCACAAGGCTGATGGTTAGAACTCCACGGACTATTGCAGGATCAGGGACAAATTACATAGACTGTCTTTAGTACCCTTAATATTTAGTATCCATCTCTGTGTGACCTAACCTCACGGTTNCATTTGGGGTGTTTTAAGTCCTGGCAATGCAAAGCTAAGACTCCTCAGATAACACCTGAAACCTATAGAGAGGTTTCCTGGCTTTTCTATAAGCTACCTACCCAAGCTTCCCACTAAGGCACCTGAAGAATGCCTTGATTGAGGACTTTCTTTCATTCGGTGTGTTCTATAGCTATAATAACATCATCCTTTTCCATGGTGTAACAGGTTATAGGAGGGCCACCTGATTGTGTTCCTCGAGCATGGTCGTTCATATTTGGCACAAGAGTGAGCTATCTCTAATTTGAGGTAAGACACTGAACATCTTTGTTTTCTTTTTCCTTGGGGGGTAAGGGGGGAGAGAGGATGTTTTTTGAAAGAGTCTTGCTGTGTAAATTCACAATAAACTCACACTCTTCCTGTTTTAGCCACTGGGGTTACAGGTGTATGCCACCACACCAGGCTAAATGTCAACGTTTTATAAAATGACAGTATACAACACACACACACACACATACCACACACACACACACATACCACATACACACACACACACACACACACACACACACACACACACACACACTTGCACCAGGCTGCTACTGTTGCTCTGTTTGAAAGTAAACAAAGGGTGAGAAAGTCCCATAGAATCTAGCCAGCAGCTTGTCAACTAGATACTAGTTCACACTAGGAATCTTTCAACCAGTGTTTTAAAACACAGAAGTCATAAAATGTAGCCATTCCTGTGGCTGAAAATACTTAATTAAATCTAAGGGTTTTTTTGTTCGTTTTTGTTTTTGTTTTGTAAGGTGCCTTGCCTCTAAGAGTGAAGGGGAAGGATCTCATGAAGTCCACAGAGTTAGACATAGCCTTTGCCCACTATGTGGCCACAAGACGGGTGACAGTTCCTTCCTGCTGTACCCAGCATAGGCAAGCTCTTGCTGATAGTAAGCGACTTGCTCCAAGGTGACAATCTCACCTTTAGCATGTATGAAAGCCATCTGTGATCTTTGGTAAAAATGCGGCTCTAATTACCGCTTCCAAGACTTGCTAGGTTTCCTCAGATTCTGTACTCCGTACTCAACCCACTTGGATACCCAGCTTTCTCCTGTGAAACTCGCCTGCCTCTCGTGACTAAGGTATATCCACTAAGATGAAGCCCAGTGGTGGGTACATGAGTTAACCCTTTATAGAAAGGAATATGTGCGTGCATATTTTAATTTGGACTAGGAATTTCTACAAATGATTATAACAGTGGGTACTTCAGGGCCAATGTCCTCTCNGAAGAAAGAAGCCCTGTGGGCAGCCTCCTGTCCTTGGGCACACGGCTTTTATGTCAGGTGCAAAGCTAAGAAGCCAGAGTGTTCTTTCCTATGGCTTCAAAGTGCCTGGGGTTTTGTTTTGTTTTTCAAATGAAATGTGCCCTTTGAAATTTTCAAAGAGGGAAAAAAGCACAGCTTAAGAGCGTAATTGTAACTGTATCAGACTCTTTAAAACTGAAACTCAATAAAAGGAGTCAGCAAATGCAGGAAACAACCCACTTCCAGATTTTTATGGCATTATCACTNGGCTTTCTCCCCTCGACACTTCCCTTCCTGTGTTTGTCTTCTTTGCACAATGACCTCCGCGTGTGTCTACACCATCGTTTATATGAAACATCTTCTAAGCCACAGGATGAAGCTGACAAATGTCAACATGGGGGCAGGAGAATTGTGACAGGATGAGGCAGGTCATTATTTGAGTCTGCTAGGAATTCTGCAAAGAGGTGACTCTGTGACCTGGGACAGTCATTTCTTGTCTTGAACTACCTTCCTCTTTTTGTGATGAAGTCACACGCAGTCTGTGACAGTGCAAAGAAAGGGGGGCGGGCATCAAAATTTGAACTCCAAACACTGAATTTGACCAGCACTAGATTTGCGAGCTCAAGAGGTCACTTTTTCAAAAGTAGCTGTCTTATTGGTTTTCCTTCCTTCTTTCTTTTCTTCCTTCCTTCCTTTATTTCCTCCCTCTTTTTTTTTTTAAAGCATATTATAGGTTGGTTGTTGAAAGGGCATTCACCTGTAATCCCAGCCCTTAAAAGTCTAAGGCAGAAGAATCTAGAGTTTGAGGCTAGCCTGGGCTACATAGTGAAACCTTGACCCTTCTCCTCACCCCACCACCCACCAACAAAACCCAAAAAAACAAAAACCCAGTCCTCAGGGTTGAACAAGAGAGATATAAATTTCTTAAATTATTTTTAAAACATAAGCTTTAGGAATGGCTAATATTACTCCAGACAAGTTATAAACATATTTGGGTCCTAATAAAAGACTTATGGAAACAGCATTTTGGATCCTATGAAACAGGAATAAAATAATATATGGAAAATATATAATATGCCATGTAGACAGTGATTTCAAAAATTGGCACTATTCATTACCAGTGAGTAAAAGAAACAGCTAGCAGACGATGGCTACAGCTGTAAAAATGAATATAAGCAGAATAATGATTTTGCAAACCATAGAAATATACTATTCTGGTATACTATGTCAAAAAATCGTGTACTTGGATGTAGAAAGCAGACATGGGATTTTCTATGCTTCAAGGGAAACTTTCAATCTCTGATAAACTTACTTCCATACTGGGGCCAGAAAGATTGGTCTTATGAGAAAGGTAAAACAGCAGAACGAAGGACAAGCTAAATGTCTGTTCTTGGCATAAAGGAGTAAGATACCNTGAGTCACCCACCAAAATTTATGGNGCTTAGAGTCAGTCCCAAGGGACAGTAAATTGACCTAATAGGAAATAACAGGCCAGGAGAGGAAATTCCCTGCTGAATGTCACTGGGCTTTGTCACTCTGGAGCTGTGAGACCTGAGACCAGGAATATGCAAACAATGTGTCTGGNGTCAAGGTCGTGGTGATGCCCAAGAGACAAGGAGAAGGCACC
Source organism: Neotoma lepida (assembly GCA_001675575.1). Taxonomy (NCBI): domain Eukaryota; kingdom Metazoa; phylum Chordata; class Mammalia; order Rodentia; family Cricetidae; genus Neotoma; species Neotoma lepida. Next base: position 61,212 of record LZPO01066347.1, on the reverse strand, counting down.
TTTGTGTGAGGAAGCACTGATAATTCTTGATCTTAGTGAAAGGGCCTAAGCAATGGACAAGTGAAAACAATTTTCCTGTAATATGACNCCNCCCTGTGTAAGAAGGCAGACAGCATAGCAGAGCGGTGAGTATGGCTGTTTCTTAAATGAAGCTAGTTTCCAGTGCTCAGTGCTCTTGCCCTGCCCACCCTTCTGTCTCACCTCGTGCCGAGAAATCTGTGCCTGGAGCTCCTGGATGTTACTGGTGGCCACAGGTTTGTCTTCGATCTCCCTGTGGGCCCCTTCTATTAGCTGCTGGAGATGCTTCATTTCCTGTTCATACTGTTCATACTGCACCACTGCCTCCTTTGAAAGAAAAAATGAGAACATGTTTTTCTATAAAGTTACTGGGGAGTTTTGCCACTAACGTTACCTTCTGTTTCCCAGTGTCCAGGAAATCAAAAAGAGTTGGGTAAAGTCCTTTAGATGGCATAAATTATCAACTTTCACTTAGATATATCAACTTTATCTTTTTTGAAATATTATAATAGAATTATTAATGAAATCAAAGTAAATGAGAAGTCAGGAGTCTCTCTGTTCTATTTACTTAGATTGTCCAGAAGTGTTGTAGAATGTTATTTTAAGATGTGTTNCATGTGTTTATGCTGTGGAACATTTGTTTAATGATGCAAAGATGTGTTGCATTCTTTTGTGNTGCATTTGTTTAGCTCTGTGAAGCTGTGTTACTTTGCCCATCTAAAACACCTGATGGTTTAACAAAGAGCTGAATGGCCAATAGCAAGACAGGAGAAAGGATAGGTGGGGCTGGCAGGCAGAGAGAATAACTAGAAGGAGAAATCTGGAAGGAGAAAGAAGACAGAGCAAGAAAACAAAAAGAGGAGAATGCCAGGGGTCAGCCACCCAGCTACACAGCCAGCCATGGAGTAAGAGTGAAAGTAAGATATACAGAAGTAAGAAAAGGAAAAAGCCCAGAGGCAAAAGGTAGAAAGGATAATTTAAGAAAAGCTGGCTAGCAACAAGCCAAGCTAAGGCTAGGCATTTATAATTAAGAATAGCCTCCGTGTGTGATTTCTTTGGGAGCTGGGTGGTGCACCCACCCCAAAAAAGCCAAAATGTAAAGAAAACAACCAACAACACAGAAGATGAAAAACAGTGGCCAGCGGGTGGAGCTGGCAGGAAATAGGCTTTCTTCATCTGTCTGTACAGGAGATACTGACT
>LZPO01066347.1:33594-43849 GCA_001675575.1 Neotoma lepida | reverse complement strand
TTGTAATAGTGAACATAGCAGGTGTGTGATTACTTGAGACATTGATCCTGCATGGCAGCGATTTCCTGCAGGATGGGCACCTCTTCTCCGGCACCAGGGAGGGCTCCGTCTTGTAGCATGCTCAGTGCTCGCTGCTGTAGCACGCCTAGGGCCAGCTGCTGCTGCTCCAGCTCCAGCAAACATGTGTCCTGGCACTCAAGGAGGGCTGTGAGCTCNGCTTTNGAGGCTTTTTCTGTTGAACTTCCAGGTAATTTACCTTGCAGCTGATCAATCATTTCAGTTGTTTCTTTAATCTAGTGACAAGTAGACATCTTAAGAAACTCAAAATTACACCGAAAAAAGTAGGGCGAGTCCAGTAAGGGCCACACTAGACATCGTTAACCATGATGACATAAATTCTAAATTTTAGAAATGAAAACTGACATGGTAGTTTTAACATGCAAGGCTGCCTCTCCCACCTTGGGTTTAAATTATTAATCCTCAAATCTTATCAAGGCAGTCACAGACTACATGTGGCAGAGAAACTTTAAATGAACAAACATACAAAACATCCATTCTTAAAGTTAGCCTGAGTGTGTTTGGGAGTCACAAAGAAGANGTGGCTAAAACACTGAATCTTCCCTGACAGGTGGAAGACATGACACACGGATTTGAGGAATGAGTAAGATTCTTATTTCATAACAACAACAAAAAAATTATTTTGGACTTCTTCCAAAATAGGTTTAAAAACAAATGGCGCTTACACTGGTTTGTCTTCCTTTCAAAATTTTATTGCTTAACTTTCTTTTTAAAAATTCATTTATGTATTTATTTTTGAAGTTTTATTTATTATTAATGAGCGTGTGCGCACATGCATGCGTGAGGTGTGCCCAAGAACACAGGTATACATGTGACACACGTGTGGATGTCGTAGGACAACTTTTAGGAGGTCTGTTCTCTCACTTCACTGTGGGGTCTAGGGATCAAATCAGGTCATGGGTCTTGAATCACAAGTCCTACCTGAACCATTTAGCTGGTCCTTATTTATGTTAAAATTGGTATACAAAACAACAGATCCCCTAATAACATTTTCATACGGTGTACTTGGTTTTGGTTGGTCCTANCCACCCCCAACACACACCTCCCTTTCCAATCTCCCTGTCTCTTTTCCCACCCTACCTCTTGCAATGCATTCTTCTGTCCTATGTTTTCTTTTTTTTTCCTGCTCTCTGTCATGTGACTCTGTCACCCTCCCCATGCCCTCTGAACCTAACTTAAAACTGTACAATACACATTTCATTTGGTTTCATAATTTAGTTTGAAATGGAAAAAAAATGATGAAAGTTTCATGAGACTAATATCAAAAGAGAAGCATGTGGCTGTTTGAAAAAGAAATCCCCTACTGCCCCACCTCCAGCCTCTGGTATTTGAATACTTGGTCCTCCAGTTGATGNCCCTGTTTGAGGAGGTTTAAGAGGTGTGGCCTTAGTGGAGGACTTATGTCACTGTGGGAGGGCTTTGAGAGCTAAGGTCTTCCTCTACTCCTCATTTGTGTTCTCTGCTTGGTGCTTGTGGTTCAGGATGTGAGCTCTGAGCTTGCTGCTTCCAACTGCCATGCCTGCTGCCTGCTGCCTGCTGCCTGTCACCTGCTGCCGTGCCTCCCTGTCATCAAGGACCCTAACCCTCTGGAATTGCAAGCCAAAATAAACTCTTTCTTCTACAAGTTGCCTTGGTCACNGTGTTTTTTTATCACAGCCACAGAAATGTAACTAACACAAAGGCAAAAGGCGAGATACCCGTTTTCAAAATACACCCTAATCTGTGAGAAATAGAACAAAACACAACTTAAGCCGATCCGGAATCCAAGTTACCTTATCGCTCAAGCCCTTCCACTCATCTATTGCATCCTGCAGTATCTTCTCCTGGTCCTGGGCCACAGCACGGAGACGCGTCCAGCGCTGCCAGACAGTGGTCATTGACCTGCTTAGGGTCGCTTTGCTTGCATCGTTTCCGGTTTTCTCTAGATGTGATGCTTTTTCCTCCAGGGCCACAATTTTCTCATGGAAAGAGTCAACTACAGACACTAAAGCCTAGTGCAGGGTTGGGGGTGAGTAGAGGGGGGGTTAGAGAAAGAGTGATTTTGTTTTTAATGTTCTATGGACTTGGGTCAAAGCCCAAAGACACTTGCAAAAGGAAATACTTCTATATAAATGTAGGTTCTTCAGACAGTCATGGAGCACATGTCTATAATCCTAGTGGTGGGGAGGTGGGGCAAGAGAGTCAGGGGGTCCGGGTTATCCACAGCTACGTGTAGAGTTCAAGACCAGCCTGGGCTACCTGTTGAACCCTGCCTCAAAAACCCAGAAGTAAATTAATAATTATGAGTACATTTTGCTTCCTCTAATAACGCTAAAGTTTTACTTATCAGAGTTGTGGATTTATTTTGAAAGGTGAATATTATTTATTTATGAAAGACAAGTTAATTTCTACTTGAGATGATTTTTTTTTTCAAAATCAACAAAAATGAAAGAAATTTTTACTTTGGTATTTTAGAATGCTATTGTCTTCTTAGTCGAGGGGCACTCAGGTATTTATTCCTGGATTTGGTTTTAGTTAATCTAAATTATCAAGAGATGGCATTTACTGACCTTTTTAAAGGTTTAGTTAGTTTTTATTCTGGGGGCTGACAGCATATGGGCAGGAGTTAAAGGCGACTTTTGATGAGTCTGTTCTCTCTTTCTACCTGTTTTCTGCTGCTGCCCTGATTCCGGGAGCTCCCAGGAGGTTCTCCCATTGCCATCTCCCTTGCTGTAGGGGTGCTGGGATTACTAACCTGTGCCTGCACATCTTGCTTTGCATGTGGGTTCAGGGGACCCAACTCAGGTCGTCAGGTGTCACGCTTGCACGGCAAGCACTTTTACCCACCGAGCCATTTCCCTAGCCCTTTACTGTCATTTTAAGAAGCAGATTGCTTTGAGTTTCTCTGCTGAACCTCAGCTATGCATTTTCTGTGAGCATCCCCCAACTATGAAATACGTTTATTTGTGTCTTTATCATACCGAAGGAAGCCACATGGAAATAAAGATTTAATGACATGATTCCGGAAACATCACAAGGACTTGTTGCAATTAACATTAAAAAGACATTAATATAACAATGACAAAACTGACCTTGTGTTTTGACAACTTTTCTTCAGCTTCCTGGCTCGAAGAAGTCTTCAACAATGAAAACTCAGACAGCTTCTTCTCTGCATCATTCATCAACTCGATGAGCTCTTCCCTTGCTTTCTGGTACTCTTGCCATTGAACCGTACATCTTGAAAGAATCCAAGAGAAATAAATAAGCTATACAAGCCCAGCTATTTCCCACACAGAGCTCTGGCATCCACATGTCTAATGATAAGAGAGAAAAACAAATGTACAGGCTAATGTATGTTACTATAATATAATTAATTATACTATAATATAATTAATTAGCATACTGTTGTTTTCTGTGTGACAATATCTTTTTGCATGAACCTACTCTAAATACCTCTGCAGGAGGTCCCGCTGAGCATGAGAGTCCTGGAAGACCCTCTGACTCCTCTTTTCCAGGGAAGCCATCTTCTGTGCGAGCTCTTCCTTTCCAGTTGGCTTGATGAGTGGGTCCAGCTTGGTCACAAGACCTTGGAGNTCCTCCATGTTGCTGTGGAACTGACCCTCTGTTTTGAAAAATTCCACGTGACTTTTGAGATTTTCCTCTGCGCTCTCGACATCTAAGCCATTGCCTGCCAGCTGTAACATTTCTTGGGCATCCTCAAGCCAGTCATTAGCTGTTTGGGACACTTGATAATACCTTTGACAGTGACTGTATGTTTCTGTCAAGGTTGCCTGAAAGACAGTCATCGTGATATAATCAACTTCCATTTGCAGTAGGTTTGTAAGAAGTCATTTTATTTTTCCATCTCTTTTCTAGTTCCCAGCTCTAGAAATGCCATGAGAAGTTACTACATAAGTTGGGAGAATTGTTTTCCTGGTGAGTGCATCCAAATTCTTTATTCCTCCCTTTGCTAATCTTACTATAACTCTACAGTTAAAATACATCATGGATAAGTAAGAAGAAAAATGAACTATACATTTATGATAGCATCTTGACTGATTCTGAAACTTTTTTTTTCTCAAGACAAAATACAAAGCTTAGTGGCTGGATAATTTGCAAAGTAGTTATGCCTCAGTGGGTTAAAAGAGTGACAACATTCAACGTCTAGACTAGCCTTTGCCAACTCCTGGAAATGAATGACTTTCCCTTGAGTCTTGAGCAGAGACTAATAGGAGAAGTAGAAATCCACAAGGCTTGCTGCTTCAAAACCAGAAGGAATGGAGATACTCTAACCAGCCATCAGCAAATGGATAAGAGGAGCCACACTGAAAGCAAAGACAGCTGTGCAATAGTCAGGGTCAGCTGCAAACAAGGAGCGAATGAGAAGGGAGAGCGAAGGGTGAGCATGCGAGTTACAAATACTCCCGATAACATCTGGATGGAGGCAACCACCACAGAGGCAAAGCAGAGACAACCTACCAGATTTAAGATTGTGTTCAAGAATCGNCAACTTGAAACAAATAATTAGTATGATAGATTAGTGGTTCTCAATTTGTGGATGGCAATCCCCCTGGGGGGGTCGCATAGCAGATATGCTGCATAGCAGATATTTACATTACANTTCATAACAGTAGCAAATTACAGTTATGAAGTGGCAAGGAAATAGTTTTATGGTTGGGGTCACTACAACCTGAGGAACTGCGTTAAAGGGCTGCAGCTTAGGAGGGTTGAGATGATAGATGATTTTCAAACAGAAGAGGTCAGTCCTTGCCCTGCACTCAGGGACTGTCTCTGAATCTATATCTGTAGGAAAATATTTGTTAAAGCTTAATGACGGTTTTGAGTTAGCATGGAGAGCAAGTATGCTAAGCACACTTTGAAAAGCCAGCATTTCATGTGTTTNTTATAGTCTTANATAAACACTGTAAGTTTTGCTAAAGTGTTCTACATTTGAAGTAAAGGTAAATGTTGGAACAATTCTGCATGCCTGATGCCCAAAGAGACCAGAAGAGGCATCAGATCACCTTGAACTAGAGTTACTGGTGATTATGAGCCAGCTCAAGGTTCCCAAATCCAGGTCCTGCATAAGAACATCAAATAGTCTTAACCACTGAACCATCTCTCCAGACCAGGAACATTATTATCTTTTGTGACAGGTTTTCATATAGCTTAGGCTGGCTTCAAACTCCCTATGTAGATGTTTAATTTATGATCCTCTTCCTCTACTTCTCAAGTTCTGGGTATACCGCCATCTACCACCATGCTCCATTTAAGTAGTGCTGGGAATTAAACTCAGAGCCATGTGCATGATAGGGAAACAACTGAACTTTACCACCAGAGCTACATTCCTAGACCTGAAGCCAGGGGATTAAAGGAAACACCTCTAGGGTAGCCACTGTATCTTTTCTCTTATACTGAACGAGGAGAGTGTGCAGGGCCTTGAGCAAGCCCCAGTAGGAGGGCAATCTGGGAGGTTCTCCACACACTCCCATCCCTGTTTGTAGTTCCCAGGTCTCAGGAGCAGCAGATAGGGCACCCCTGTTCCTGCTGGGTTACATTTGACGCCAGGGGAGGGAAGCACTCCTACCTGAAGAAGGGGAGGAGAAACAGGGCAATGGATGGGACAGCCTCAGCTCCAGAGTCGGTCTGTGTCACTCATGTGGCTTCACTCTTTGGAGCCTCTCCATCCAATGTGATTTTTAAAACAACAGATTTCATGTAGTATAAAAAGGGCACTAAGTATCCACTGGTCATATATTCTATTAATATATTCACAATGCTTCTGTGTGGGAATTATTCCCAGGGGCTCTGCTGGTTTAGGATGCTCAAGGCACTTGTGTAAATATGTTCATGTACCCTACACACTGTGCCATACTTGAAGTCATCTCCATATCCCTTCTGACACCTAATATAATATTATTATACTTGATCGTTAAGGGAGTCATGTGAAAGGGTTAAAGGTCTGTACATGTGTCAACTAGAAAAAAAATATGCCAATCACATTAGTCTGGAGGTTCCTCAAAAAATTACAAATGGATCTATTGTATAAGCTAGCCATACTCCTCCTTGGTATTTTCCTGAAGGGCTCTAGATCAACGTGTCACAGAGACACTTGAACATCTANGTTTTCTGCAGCACTGTTCATCATGCTTTAGTCGTCGAACTGCCTCGAGGGTCCACCAACAGGAATGGATAAAGAAAATGTGGTCTGCATAAACAACAGAATTTTATTCAGCCATAAACAAGGAGATGGTGTCATTTGTAGGAGAATGATGGCAACTAGAGAGCCTTATTATGTGTATGGAGCCTAGATTTTTTTTTTTTTTGGTACAAACACACATACACATGCATGTATATGACATGAGAACGAAAACTGACTAGAGAAAAGGCAGGAGACAAATGGGACAGGGGATAATGCATGAAAATGTCCTTATGAAACCCAGGACTATGTGCAGTGAATATATGTCAATAAAAATAAGTACGTCAGTTGCAAAAAAGAAAATTTTTTTCTGAGGTTGGTTGAATCTGCTGCAAGCTACATTATCAAAATCATTTATTATCTCTCCCAAAAGTGAGGGGAAAAAAAGCCAAAACTGCATGCTACACCAATCTAAGTAAAATGTATCCAATATGGGACACANGACAATGACCACACACATAAACAGTAAAAATGGTCTTTGAAGGCACCATTAAGGATGATTTGATGTTTGATGAACCATCAAAAAAAGCAGTGTTGGTTTTTTTGTTTTTGGAGATAAGGTCTCCTGTAGCCCAGGATAGCCTCAAAGCGGTTTGTAGCTTAGAATGACCTTGAACTCCTAATCTTCCTGTCTCCACATCACATGACCTGGGATTATATGCATGGCCCACCACACTTGGATAAAATAAAGCCCGGGGCTTTAAACAGAAAACTGACCCTAACGAGAATTTTCACGTGTTTACAGATAGGCAACCCGGAAAAAGAAAGGCAGAGCGCCCCCTACAGACCTGCCGGATGCGCAGGGCTTCCTGCACATCTCCATCTAGCTCCTTGAGCTCTGCCAATGTATGCTCCAGNTCTGCAGAAATCAGATCCTTGGCTTTGGTGAACTTCTCCTGCTCCTTGTGACTCAAGGCACTCATGATCCTCAGGCTGGACAGGACTTCCTCCTGGTGGATCTGGATCTTTCGGATCTCCTCCTGGATGTCCTGGAGGCTGAGGTCAAGGCACAGTGGCCCACTGAGCTCCGCCTTCACCCTCCGAAGCCAGTCCAGGGACCGGCTCATTTCNGTCTGGAAATCTATGCTCTGTACCATTCTGCTCTCGCACTCTGTCACCATCTCCCCGACGCCAGATGTCAACTGTTTCAGCTCCTCCTGCCAGGACTGGACCTGACCCTTGGCTTTCTCATAAGCCGAGGGATCAAGGTGTGGAGTAAGATCTTCCAGGTGGACGGCCACTCGTTTAAGCAGAATCCCCGAGTCCTGCAGACTTCCTGCCAGCGAGTGGTATACTTTGAGCTTCTCCTCCGCAGGCAGCGTTTCCTCATTCACTTTGGCCTGCTCTGTTTTCACGNCTTCCAGTTGACTCTCNAGCTGTCGGCACATCCTTGCATGCTCTTTGTAAGCGCTGNTGGTGTCTTCTAACAAACTGACTCTTTGCTCTGCTTGTCGCTTCAGCCTGTGATACANGGTGGCCAGCTGTAGCATCTTCTCTGGCTGCCAAGGCTGACCTGTGCTNCGAAAACTTTCTTTTTTTTGGTTCAGTTCATTCACNGCTTCCCCAAGACGCACCACCTCACCCAGAAGGGCTCTGCAGCTCTCTTGAAGAGACAGGCTCTCCTCAACGATCAGGTCTGAGGGCATTTTTCTCATCTTNAGGAATTGGTCTTCCAGTTCACCCAGAGACTGGGTTGTTAACTCGATCAAAGAAGCATATTCCTTTCGGGCCAGAATTGCTTCCTGGATTTTATAAAACNTGTCCTTAGCCAAGGCAACAATGACATTGAATTGTTGGGGCAGAGCACTGAGTTTTTCACTGAGGTAGGAATGGTCAACTTCATTTAGTGATGGGAGCATGGCCTGCCCAGTCCTCTGCAGTGTGAGCAGAAGGTTTTCNTACTCGGGAGATTGTTCTAGAATGTTCTGGTANTTGTCCAACTGTGCATGGAGCTCAACCCCCTCATTCATGAGATTGATTTCAGGAAATGTGANGATGTCTGCTTGTTTAAGCCAATGGCAGGCTTTATCAAAATCTTCCTTAAAATGCTTTCTAGAAACTAGGCTCTTCTCTAGCTCCTGCAATCGGTGACTGCATTTTTGTAAAACGGTGTCGTAGACACTCTGCAACTCTTGCAGCTTCCCCAGAACTTCGGGCCTCTCTTGCTCTATTATTCCTTTCATTAATTCTCGACCCTGTGCCCAAAGTCCAGTGACCTCATTTTGGTAAGTCTTAAGACTAGCCTGGGCAGTCTTACATGTTTTGACCTGCTTGCTCACATCATCTGGAAGTAGGCAGATATATTCCCGGAACATGATCTTTCTCTCATGTTGTTGGATTTGGCTGGTGGCCTGGAAGACTGCCATGAGAAACTGGGCTTTCTCAGACAAAGCCTTGTTCAAGTACTTTCTTCGCTGGCCTACTAAGTCACTGAGACAATTCACNTGCTTCTGAGCATCAGAGAGTGCCTTCTGGATCACCTTCCGTTCATTGAGGCCAAGGTCAGCCATCACACGATCTGCATCCTTCATCAATGACTTCAGGAGTACCTGTTTGGTCTCCAGCTCACTACAGATGGCCAGGTGGTCCATGAGGAGGTTCTGAGCCATGTCNGGAGGTGGGCTCTGCTTCAAGGCCTCCACAATGTTGGGTTGTTGCTCTTCTGCCCACTCCATCAGCTCCTGGAACCTCGATTGTACCACATTCAATTCCTCCAAGTTGGTGACNGACACCTGGATTTTCCTTTTGACAAGGTCCTCGAGCTGAAACCAGCGTCGCTCAAAGTGACTGGTCTGCTCTCTCACCAACTCTCTGTCATCTAGACTCAGGTGCTCTATCAGTTTCTGCTTGTGGTCTTTCAGGTCTTCAATGGCATACTTCTTCTCCTGCAATGCCAAGGCTAACTTCTTCAAAGCCTCCAGGTGGACAGCTGTGCTTTCTGCATTGGATCTATACATACACAAACAACACAGGAGGAAGTCAGTTCCTTACCCTCTTAAATGACATTTCAGCATTTTCATTGAGTGGACATTCATAGCTTATATTCACCATAACTACCNCAGTTTATGGTTGANTGATGAGTCTGTTGNCATCAGNAATTCAAGTCTCATCTAGCCCTTGAATCAGATCAAGATGTCNACATCCTTCTCAGCTCTTTTTACTAGACAATGCTACCTTCCAATCACATCTCCACNTGCCTTTAGCTTTCNCTGGATCTTATAATCTTCCTAGTAACATGATATGTGTGGTGTCATATATAGAGAAACACAGATTTACTGCCTCATAGCATCACAGTCATTCTTGTTGGATCAAGGTACAATAAATAGTAGAGTGCTAGAGGGCACATTCTAGAAGGTTTAACCAATGGCTCAGAGCCGTCTATATGTACTTGGTTATTTTTGTATATCTCTGTACTTAGATATGAGAAAAANTTTTAAGTAAATGTGTGATTTAAATCATCACTTTTTTCATTACAAAGCCCAGATGACAAAGCTGGGTCTTACAGTCTCGTGAATTTACAGGTGATCAGTTCTGANGTAGGAGAAATCAGGCTTGTTGTCAGTATGACTGAGTTTGGTGTGGAATACATTAGGTTTAAGGTGCCTATAGAATTAATGTAAGCCAGCTATATGGGGAGGTGTAGCTGATATTGATTGCATTTATTTAAAAAGCCAGTAAAGTGCTGAACATCAAGAAAAGGTAAGAAGGAGAAAATGGTATGCCAAAATAAACAAACAGTAAAGCATCACTATAATCTACCTACTTCTAAAATAATTTTGGCATTTTGTATTGCAAAAACCTCATAAGTTATATTAAAAAATAATTTTTTAGTAATTGTTGTGTTCAAAAGCATGAGGGTGTTTTCATATAATATACTAGTGTNTGTGTGGAAGGTGGGCACTTTTAAGGAATAAAAGCTATAAGGGATTCAAGGATAAGACACTTCAAAGAGCATAATTTAACTGAATGGCAAAATAATTTTCTGGAATATGACTGACG
>LZPO01066347.1:0-20544 GCA_001675575.1 Neotoma lepida | reverse complement strand
CACACCAGGTCCTTGAAGCACGGTCATAGCTCAGAGCTGCACTTGAAGACATACGTGTGCACACTCACATGCACATACACACACGTGCAGACACATACAGAGTGGCGGTGCAGCCAGAGCCTCCCTGTGGTGAGATTAGCTGTACCTTGTGATGGGCGAGCTGCTGGGTAATGGTCTCTAGGCTGCTGGTCTCTAAAAGGTCAGGTGCCACCAGCCGGCTGGACATCTGCAGCAGCCACTTTTCTACCTCTTGGAGTTCACTGTTGTAGTCTTCGTGGTCTTTGACTTTGGCTTCCAGACTGAAGACACGCTCCTGTAAAACCAGGTATGTGTCAGAGCTGACCTTTGAGTCTACAACCTACTCAGAGTTGTGTTATATTTAAAAATGGCTAGGGGGACTTGTAAGCTAGGCAGCCCGAATTGTGTGAGAAAACTGCCAGGATGGGACTAGGGTGCAGTTCAGGGGGAGAGTGTATGGTTAGTACATTCAGAGCCATTGGTTCCATCCCCAGCATCTAATAGGAAATTAATTACATAGAAAATTATGAGGAATGGGAAAAATCAGCCATCATGCTATTACTGTGCCTCTGACCCATGCCAGTCCTCAAAAGTCTGTAATAGAGAGGAGGGAGGCAGGCTTTGTCACATCCTGGGCAGTCAACACTCACGGTGCCACTCTCTCCCCTCACCTTTCCTATGCTGCAGAGGTCCTGGAAGTCACTTTGAAGCTTTTGTATCTTGTCCTTTAACGTCTGGTCCTGTACCAGTTCCAGCAGTGCCTCACCCTTCTCACGCACCGAGTTCACAGACGGCTCGTGGGACAGCACCATTTGTTGTAGTGACTTGAATCACAGGGAGAGAAAGGGAAAAGCAGCCATCTCATTTGGGTGAACAAGGAGAAAACACACAGGTACCCGTGGCAGCCATGACACCACCTACCTCAGAGAAGGGTCTGGCAGCTATTGATTGAGTCAATTACATACAAAGCATTAAAAAGAGAATACTTTACCATAGTTTCTGCTATTTTAACATATTATACAGAGGGGGAAAGAAGCACGTGTAATGACTTCTCACAGTGGAGGAAAAAATAGAAAAATTGTCATTTAGTGAAATTGAACACAGCTCATATTTCTACCTCNCACTTCATTACTTTCAGCAGAGACAAATGTCGATGAGAAGGACTGTCTTTCAGTTTGNAGGTCACGATGTCTGGTGCAGCTTNTGGTAGAATTGGCCTCAGGTAGAAAATGTCCAGCAGCACATGTGCTGAGACAGATTCAAAACATATTTAACTGTACTAGGAAATTGACCCGAATTGGGGGAGGAGAGGAGGCGATTCTCATGAGTGCATCTTCAGGGACAAGCTGCCAGGCCTGGAGGGGAGGCCAGACACAACATAGTAGCTAGGAATGCCACCAGCTTCTGCAGAAGCAGTTTGGGGTGAGCCTGCACACTGTCATTCCTAAACCTGTTGCTAAATCCTTCAGGGCTCTTTTCAAACCCAGATGGCCTAGAACTCCATCAAGGTATCGGGCCATGACTTTGAGACCACACACACACACACACACATATCTTTCTGTCTTTCTAGTGTGATATCTATGCCAGATTTTCTTTAGTTAAGACCAGGTTGGCAGAAATATGTAAGGCGTTCATGACAATACATCACATGTAAGTGGAAGCCAGCTTTGGTGATTATTTTGAAAGTCTGAGCAGGTGAAATCTATAACTTCCTCTACCTGTTTGTATCTCCTCTCTATTTCTAGAATGTATTACTGTCCTCCAGAAACTAAACTGTCCAGTGCTTACCTATAATTGGTCAGTTAGNAGTTATTGTCTTTAAACTGTGCTATCTCATTTTCAATTTGCTGAGAGTCAGATTCCAGGACTGGGAAACCAAAAAAGGAACAGAAGTGACTACATGGGATAGATATGTCGTCAGTGACCAAGGTCACATTTGGGAATCATGCAGTNAAGTTACAGGGAAAACACTTGCAAAAATATCTCATAAGATTTGTAAACTTATGATTTTGTCATGGGCTCCATTCATAGCTACCTTCAGCCACATGAGGTCCTCAGGTTGGGAGCTGAACACCCTTGAGAAGAGCCATATATCTGTATCACAANGGTGTTGATTGATTATATCAACTTTTGAATATTAGTCCCTAATAGGAAAAATCATGCCAAAGCTGTATATTTAGCCAACTATGGCTAAATAATTCAGCAGCAAAGGGGATATAGGGGTATGCTTCAGCATCTGTGTAGGTGGACACTTTAGGAACAGACTGTCTCCCATTCAGTCCCTACCTGATTTCCACATGCATGTGTTAGTAGGTAGCAAGGGAATACCTTGTATTTGGACAGCTGTGCCTTTTTTTCATACAGTTCCATTTTGGGTTCTTCGGGCGCGTGCAGGATTTCCTGGTATTCTGCCATCCATCGGGTCAGCACTTTGCATTTATCTGAGAACTCTTTGGCTAAGTGAAGGCCTTTCTCCAAGCTCATGTGCTCCTTCCGCACGGTGCCCGTCAGGTCCTTCAGCTGCTCCATGTGGCCATGGATCTCCTTCCTCAGTGCCTCAGCCTCGCTTTCCTCCAGGAATTTCACAGCCCTCTCCCCTTTCTCTCGAGCTGATTTCAGCAAACTGTGGCCCTTCTCCATGTCTTTCAATAAAACCTGAGGAAGAACGTAGGTTTACTACTGCTATGAAATGACCCAAAGCAACCTGAGGAGGAAAGGGTTTATTTCACTCACACAGTTCTGTACAACAGCTCATCATCGAAAGTAGTGAGGGCAGGAATCAGGAGGCAGCAACTGATGCTCAGCCTGCTGTCCTATAGAACCCAGGACCACCAGCCCAGGGGTGGTACCACTCACAATAGGCTGGGCTCTCCCTCATTGATCACTGAGAAAATGCCCTATAGGCTTGCCTACAGCTCATTTTCTCCACTGANNTTCCNTCCTCTCCGATGACTCTAGCTTNTGTTGATANAAAACCAGCCAGCACAGAGAGGAAGTGTGAAGCAAATGCAGTGTGGATCTTATTCTCTGCCAATAAAGGTTTTCAGATTCTATTTGCAATCATTCTGTAGTTCCCTAAAATAAGTTTTTGAATTTTTTTCCAGGTTGGACCTGTCAAGGAATCTGAAGTCCCCTTCTTTAATTCAACAAAGGCTTTAAGTCTTGATCAATACACACTTTTCAAATCAGAGACTTAAAAAGGAACCCCGTGTGTCTTTCATCCCCAGCAAACTTTTATCCCAAAAGATTTTGTTGACTAGTCTGTTAATACACCATGAATTTAACATCCAAGTGTCAGGCTTTGCCTATGTAAGATCTGGGGGACAGGTGCACATAGGCCATTCACATGACTACATATCACACATGAGTGGCATCAGNTTTGGTCTTAAAGCATGTATAAGCATATTTGAATTAAAACAATGAATTAAAGGTCANCAACCACTTGGAGTCAGGAAGAGTACACATGGTTCTGGATCTACCCAGTGGAATAGAATCATGAGAGGAGGGAGGTTGGANCCAGAAGGATGCATGCCTACCTCCAACGTCTTCAGTTTTTTCCCCATCATTACTTCATCGACTTTATCNATTTTGGTAGCCACATTCTTGAAGTTTTTATGAGTGGAGCCATACCAATCTGAATAGGAACTGAGGGACGATTCTGTTTCNTCTAGAGTCTGGATTTCCTCTTCTAAGAATTTTATTTGTTCCTGTGAAAGCAAAGAGAAGATTGAACCATGGATGAAAGCCCCAGGGCCAGGGCCACTGTGGACCACTAGACATCTTCTGTAGAAGTTGGTAAAGAAAGACCACTTCGGCTCAAGATGTCAGCTGTCCCCTGTAAATGGCGGGGGCGTGGGGGTGGCTCACCAACACTTGGAGCAGCAGGGCCTGGTACCGGGAAGTCAGCTGGGTGGCCTGGCTGCCCATCCTGCTGCTCACATGGCTCTCGTCCAGGATCTCCTGTGCCCTAGTTCCCACTTCCTCAACTTCATCTCTGTGTGCTGACAGGTCTTCATGCCACTTCTGAGATGACGTAAAAACCAGAAAGAAAGGAACTCAGTCCTGGACCTTCTTAAATAAGACAAATACTGTATGTACCTCCTGAAGAGAACATGATTTCCACGTGTTGATGAATATATTTATTCTGAGATGCAATTTTGAAAGTGTGTCAGATATAATCTTTGTGAAAATTTATGTTACAGTAGTGTGATAATGATTGTATATAACTCTGGGTACCTTTCTTTATGTACTGTACTTTGGTGCAAATGTCTTTTTTAAAAAGTGTTTCACATCTTTCCTTGCAGTTTAATTGGTTTTAAGATACTGAAATGAATAATGCAAACAAATTACCAAATACATTNTTTTGGATGTGTACAAGAAACTTATGAAAATTAGAAACTAGTTATGAATTGTTAGCTTAAGGAGCTATGTTAGATCTTTTCATATCATAACCATAACTGTAAAAGATTGTCATTTCCATATTTTTATAAAGGAAGTCAGCAGACATNGGAAATAAATATAATAGTTTCACAAGACTGTATTCCATTTTAAATTTTCTATAATTTTAAACATTAGTTTCTAATGTGCATGTGCTTGCATGTGCGTGGAGGTCAGAGGACAACTTTAAGGTGGTCCTGTCCTTCCAGTATGGGTATGAGGGACCAAACTCAGGTAATTAAGGATTACCTGCTGGGCCAGCTCACTGACCNAGCACCAAACCACATTCTGTCNAAGACGAACCTAAGAAGTAATTGTTGCAAGGAGA
This sequence comes from Neotoma lepida, assembly GCA_001675575.1. Taxonomy (NCBI): domain Eukaryota; kingdom Metazoa; phylum Chordata; class Mammalia; order Rodentia; family Cricetidae; genus Neotoma; species Neotoma lepida. Next base: position 15,761 of record LZPO01066347.1, on the reverse strand, counting down.
GCNATTTCATTTTAAATGTCCTAGATAAGCATAGTGAAAACTCGGAAGACATCCACCTCAGACAGACAACTCCTAGATGTTTTCATGAAACAAACTACAAACTATGCANGGCCCTTTGCTTTGACAAGGCTCGGGAATTCCCCGGAACTGCACCTTCATCTGAAGCAACTGTATCTCCTTGGTGGATCGGCTGCTCTGGCATTCGCTCCTGACACTGATTTTCTCCTCCATTCTTTTGAGCCATTCATCGACTTGCTGGAANTTCTGCTCCATTAGCCTCAGCTTGTTCACCACGGTGTTGAATTGCGTCCGGATCTCAGCCAGTCTGTGCTGGTAAACCTGCCAGTCCTGACGAAGAGACTCCAGCACTCTGTCTTCTGCCTGAGGGATGCCCGAGGGGATCACCTCGTCCCGGGTGTGCAGGACCGAGTTCAGCAGGGCCTGACCCTCTGCACAGTGCATTTGAAGCTCCTGCNGGAAAAAGGGCATGGGCATCACGACTCACTCAGAGTTTGCACCAGTCAGCGCATCTCAGCTAAGCCATCGGGGCCAGCTTAGAATTCACACTAGACACATAATTTTATTCTGCACTATTAAACAATGCATACCTGCATACCTAACAATGAACATGGCCTTCCTAAGTCTGGAGGAAGAGCCTGAAAATCTCCCAATTAAAATAATAATTTCCACTAGGCAGTGGTGGAACACATCTTTAATCCCAGCACTCAGGAGGCAGAAGCAGGGGGATCTCTGAATTCGATGCCAGCCTGGTCTACAGAGTGAGTTCCAGGACAGCCAGGGCTACACAGAGAAACCCTGTGTCAAAAAAACAAAACAAAACAAACAAACAAAAAACGAACAAACAAAATAAATAAAAAATAAAATAACAATTTCCCAGTTAAGTTTCTGAAATTTGATTTTTCAGCTTGTAGGCAAAAGTAGTTACGACAAAAGTGATATTGTTTAAAACAATAACCTAGGCTTATGACAGCTCAGAATCTTCTTACACAGCATGCAAGGTTAGTGGCTTTGACATTAATTAGGTGTTACAATTACTGCTGAGAAAGGAAGTGTGAATCCTCTTTACTATAAGGGTAGGGATCCTCTTCCAGGTTTATGCCCAGTATTCACAAGACACTGAGGCAGGAGAATCACTAATTTGTGAGCAGCTTAGGATATATGGCAAGCTGAAGGCCACCCTGACCTACCTAGTGGGACAGTCTTAATCCTGTTCCTAAAAGAGAAGTCTACACTGTTGCCTACAACCATGTGAAACTGCCAATACATAACCGTTTTTACAGCAAGATGCAGCAATCTCCCATACTTCCTCAAGTACAATGTCAACGTCAGAGTGCTGCACTGTGTACTTGTGTGCACATGAAGCAAGACAACACATATTTACATAACACTCGCCCAAACACTTGCCTTATTTTAAAATTCGTAAATTTCTTTCAAGATGATGTTCTATAAATTCTCCTTAATTTGTTTGCATGTTTTTTTTTTTCCCACAAAAAGGCTTAAAAGTAAATACTTTAGGTTTTGCAGGTCTTTGGGCTGTGCTACCATATGTAGTTCTGCCAGGACAGTACTCATCCAGCCATAGACAGTGTCAGTGAGTGTGGCTGGGTGACAATAAAACTTTTCTTAAAGCATAGCCATTGTGGCCATATGCTGTAGTTAACTGATACCTACTCTAATTTATTAATCTTAATTTATCTCCTCTTCCATGCTTTATAAAAATAATTTTATCTATTATATAAATCACCANAAAAAAACAAAACAAACCAAACAAACAAAAAAATGAACAAACAAAATAAAAAAAAATAAAATAACAATTTCCCAGTTAAGTTTCTGAAATTTGATTTTTCAGCTTGTAGGCAAAAGTAGTCACGACAAAAGTGATATTGTTTAAAACAATAACCTAGGCTTATGACAGCTCAGAATCTTCTTACACAGCATGCAAGGCTAGTGGCTTTGGCATTAACTGGGTGTTAAAATTACTGCTGAGAAAGGAAGTGTGAATCCTCTTTATTGCAAGGGTAGGGATCCTCTTCCAGGTTTATGCTCTAGGGAATGTGGTAGCCCAGAAAATTTGGACCAGTACCCTTTGTAGGCATATAGACCTGGGAGGCTGAATCATTACACCGGCCTACTAGATACTCCTAGATATAAATATATTCTCTTGACGACAGTATAAGCCTTCACAATTCACCCTAAACAAATGAGTATGAACATATCTTAGATAGCATATATTGCTTTTTATAGAAATATATCCTTAATTATTTTGGCAAAATGGTATTATATACTTTGAGTTCTAGTCATAAGAAATAAATCCATGTTGTTGAATGAAATGATTATCTATAATTAAAAAAAAAGAACAATGTAAAACCCCACCATGAACATTAAAGGCAGTAAGACATTCAGTCAGAATGTAGTAATGTGGATGCCCTTTAGTTCTGTACTGTGCAAAAACCCCGACTTTCAACCCTAGTACCATACAAACAAATGAAAGACCAATAGAAGAAAACTTGTGCAATGGTGTACATACATGAGCCCAGTATTCACAAGACACTGAGGCAGGAGGATCACCAATTTGTGAGCAGCTTAGGATATATGGCAAGCTGAAGGCCACCCTGACCTACCTAGTGGGACTGTCTTAATCCTGTTCCTAAAAGAGAAGTCTACACTGTTGCCTACAACCATGTGAAACTGTCAATATATAACCATTTTTACAGCGAGATGCAGCAATCTCCCATACTTCCTCAAGTATAATGTCAACGTCAGAGTGCGGCACTGTGTACTTGTGTGCACACAAAATGAGACAACACATATTTACATAACACTCACCCAAACACTCGCCTTATTTTAAAATTCATAAATTTCTTTCAAGATGATGTTCTATAAATTCTCCTTAATTTATTTGCATGGTTTTTTTTTCCCACAAAAAGGCTTAAAAGTAAATACTTTAGGTTTTGCAGGTCTTTGGGCTGTGCTACCATATGTAGTTCTGCCAGTACAGTACTCATCCAGCCATAGACAGTGTCAGTGAGTGTGGCTGGGTGCCAATAAAACTTTTCTTAAAGCATAGCCATTGTGGCCATATGTTGTAGTTAACTGATACCTACTCTAATTTATTAATCTTAATTTATCTCCTCTTCCATGCTTTATAAAAATAATTTTATCTATTATATAAATCACCATTCTACTAAATAAATTCTCATGTATCCTAATATATCAAGTATTTATGCCAAAGAGAAACATAACTTGATATTTAAGTATGGATGGATATATGTTCCATGACTCGAATTAGACCCTCGGTTTATATAAAGTAATTGGTGCCTATGGTCTATAAAATNGTGACTCTTCTAACTTCTAGNATTTATTTGCTTCATGCATTTATCAGTTGTTTAAGTAAGGTTTTCTTAACTTTTCATTTACTCTCACTATGTGGCATCAGAGAGGCTGTCTTGTGTCTGATGTCACCTAGTAGCAGAGTCTACACACTACTGAGCATGCGTGGGAGGACTTAAGGNTCCTGGAGAAGGCCTGTCTTGTAGCTGTGTAGCAGAGTTGTGGTGCTCCANGGCTGTATCCTGCCACTGCCTTCCTCCTTCCTTTTCAGTGTTTGTGGAGACTCAAGTCAGACAATGNAGAAGAAACACATGGGTGGCAAGGGCCTGGAGTTGGAGCCATGCTAATCTGACTTGACACACTTCTGACCAACACAAGAGAAACATGTAGGCAGGAACTTGCTGGTTCGGTTTGTGCATGGCAACTGAAAGAGCCTAGGGTGTCAGGAGTGCGGTGACAAGAGACCTATTTAAGGACACAAAGTCGACTGCTCCCAAGTGAATGACAACAGCTGCTGGGTATTGGGAAGCCTGCCCATAGTCCCTGCANGCAGGAGACTGAGGTAGGACTATCCCGAGCTCAAGGCTAGATTGTCTTAAACAACGATAGCATGCATATGTACATGCGTGTGTACACATACACACAGAGTGACAGCCAAGCCTGTAAGATCTCACAGATCAGAACACTTACTATTATAAGGCAAGGCAGATGAGACTCAAATCAGTTGATAAAATTNTAACTTGTATAACTTCTAGTGTTTACTTATCTAGTATTTATTATCTTTAAGTAAGAGTTTCTTCTCATTTCATCTTCACAATTGTGTTGAGGAAACTGAGTGAGAGAGGTTCCTTCATGTCTGAAGTCACCTAGTAGCGAGTCCCACAGAGAAGTAAAGTCCAAGTTTCCTAACCCCAACCTGTCTGCTTGGCATTACACAATACTTCTTGAAACTCAGCAGAAGGTCATGGGGATTACACATACCAGGGATAACCATGACAGTCTTTGCTTCTCCTACCTTGTCCTAGCTGTAGGGACCGCTTGCTAGTCTTGAACCAATTCTATTTGGGGTTAACAGCACATTAAGAAGTTCCAGTACACTCCCTTGTGGGACATGGGGCTGGTCTAATCAGCCTTTCCAATTCTTTGTAGTGTGCTCCTAGAAGCCTTTTCTTGGAGACTTCCCCGATTCCACCTAANTCTGTATGTATGAATGATTAAGGGTTCAATGCTGCCATAAGACCCCTTGCATTAATTTATTACTGTCTTTACCTCATTGTTTACAATAATGTACTCATGGGTTTGTTTTCCACACTGAATTGTATGAGATTTAATGCCCAAGCCATCTTTACATGCTATAGCCTGGAAAGTACCTGCTTTGTGTTAGGTGTTAAGTAACTAACTGAAGGAGTGAATAAGGACAGGGTCTGTGTACTCACTCTATCTGCNGTGTCCAGAGNATCCACACGTCTCCCAGCTACCCTGATTTCTTTTTCTTGAATTTTGAGCCAAATCCCACACCCTCAGGAGTACAAGAGGTTTTGATTGAAGCCAAGTGGCTACAGATCGTACTATCAGTTTCACTCAGAGACAGCCATATTTTCTTGGCTCTTGCTGTTTTATCTTTCATCTGAAACTGTCCTTTTGAGAGCAAGGCAGGCGTGTCCGTCAACACCATGCACTAGCTCAGTAGCCACCCTGGTAGCTGAATGAATCCTCCAAGAGCTGGTTTTGTTGGTTGAAATTGCCTAACAAGTGATGGGAACTTGAATGTTCCAGATCAAGCCTTACCTTAACAGAATGTGTATCAGCTCTCTGTAGGAGCCAAGGTCACATTAACTTCCCATTGCTTCAAATTATAGCTCCGTTTTCACAGAAAGGGACCCTTCGTTTTCTGATGGAATTACCTGGAGATCCCGAAGTGCTGTCTCATGAGTGCGGGTGTCACCCTCAAGAGCCAAGCATCGGTCAAGCCTCTCTTGTTCTTGTCCCAGCCAATTTTCAAATGTCTTTAGGTCTCTCTGATACTCCTGGTGAAGGCGAACCAGCTTTTCTAATTTTGTTACTGCTTCCTGTGATCAGCATTCAAAACGGTGAAGAAAGCAACAGATCACTGAATACAGAATTCACTTTCGGAGTCACATTTTCTGTTATGTTTATTTATTTATGTGTGTGTGTGTGTGTTTATACACATGCCGTTGAATGCCTGTGGGGGTCAGAGGATAACTTTTTGGATTCAGCTCTCCTAACTTAGGAGTCCAAATCAAATTCAAGTTGTCAGGTTCAGTGTCAAGAGACTTTGTTTGCTGAAACATCTTGTCAGCTACATTTTTGAAGTTTTAGACAAGCATAATTATTAAATCATTAGAAAATGAATAATTTCTCTTTTAAAAAGAACCTTTAAATTCCCCATACAGAAAGAAGACATAATTGAGGGCTGATAGGGAGTGGGGTTAATTGGGGGTAAATATGTTCAAAATACACTGTATGAAATTCTCAAAGAACTAATTAAAAAATGAACAAGATAAAGAAAGGAACCGTGTTTCTAAAAAAGAAAAATAACAGAATATAAAAACAAATACTTAAGTCTGGAAAGATTTCAAAGATCATTTTGAATTAACTACCTGGCCTGTGAATTTTCAATGAAATGTTAGATGGACATGCCAAAAATGAAGGGACTTTACTTTTCTTAAAAATTCCATTAGCAGTGAGAACTGAACCACTTGCATGGTGTCTTAAGGAGAATTTGGAATTGGGCTTATTGTCCTGGACTTCGTCTAATAAAGCAGAATGAGCTCCTAAAAGATGTTATTATTTTCCTTGGAAAGCCTAGGTGACAAATGGTAAATGCTACCAGGTGATTTGTTTTCTACATTATAAAATTCCCATGATGTCTCCCACAGCCAGACATCACACAGAATTTAGGAGCTTTCAATGGGATGCCCCTGAAATTTTTGTGAAAATGTTACATTTCTAGTTGAGTTTTTGTTGAGAATTAGTTTTCCACTGTAACTTTCAGGCACTAAAAATATTTGAAGTTTTGTTTAATTTTGTTACTGATAGTTTTGAAACACTAAAATTCTTAGCTTGTTTTGTGCTNTTTTCACAAGGCTGTTGGTCTTGGAAATCATTTAGTGTTTAAGCGGTCCTAGCTCTCCGCACTCCTACCTGCATGAATCCATAGGACTGTGGATAGCCATACCTTGGCCCTCTCTTTGATGGCTTGGTGTCTTTCCTGTAGATCCTGCAGTTCTAATTGGGTGACATAATGCTCTGTCATGCCTGCCCTCTTGACTTCAATGGTCTCCAGCAGGTTGCTATGACTCAGCACTTCTTCATTTAATAGCTAGAGAACGAAAGAATAAAAAATAAAGTGAGTTACTCATGCATAACCACAACAATGATCTTGCAAAAATTAAGGGATATTAACTGTACTGTGTCAAATGACCTTTAGCTATCCATCCGTTCACTTTAATTATACAGACACATGTGTGTGTATAAAAAGCTATGTATATAATGTTTCTATGTGTATTTCATATCTGGCCCATAATGTCTCTGAGACACTATTTCCCAATTACTGACCTTATATTTCTGCTTGAATATTTAAAATTTCTTATATCTAGAAATGGCCTCCTGATTTTCCCCCTCTCACTATTCTGCCTCATCAAGCCTTCTTCCCTAGCCTTTGTTTTTTAAACACTAAATGCCATCCCCCACCCACCTCCACCCCACCCCTCAAATAGCCAATCTCGAACACAGGAAGGAGTCTCCTGTTCTCTCTACCTACTCCAGGCCACTCTTAACTTCCAATTGGATTTTAGCAGGAGGCTCTCAGACAGAAGTAAGTGACAGATTAGGTAGGCTGGGATATGGAGTCTATTGGAAGCCTGAACACAGCACAGGAGAAGGTGCCTCCCCCTCCCCCAGGTCACCTCAGCATCCTCCCCTGCTGTCTCTGCTCCAGCAATTCTCATCCCATAGTGCATCAAGATGTCTCCTTCCTCAGCCTATGGACACCATAGAATCNGTCTTCCATTCCTTCCAGATTACTCTTTGTGCTCAATCCTAAAGGGTATGGTCGGCCTGTCTCCTGTTTCAGAAACCCCTTTCTTGTCCCTCTGCCCTGACCCCAAACAATCTATGTTAACCCTTTCCAAATGAGTGCCTCACACCTCACAGCATATCTTTGTGATATTTCCCTGTTATAATTATTTACTTAAATGCTGATTAGTGAGTGTACTTATCCCTATAGCACTACACCTTTGCTTGCTATCTTACAAATACCTGAGGGAGCTCAATGGTACACTGTAAACAATGGGGAAGCAATGAGGGGGGACTCTTAGGGAAGTGAGATGCTCACTTTGACACGAATACAGCAGCCAAATGATCAACAAGAAACAAGGTGAAAATTAGGAGTCTTAGAATTCAGGTGAAACAGATGAATCAGCAGNCACTAACGGTGGTGATATTGGGATGAAAAAAAGGATCCTGGGGTGAGGAGGTAGTCAAACTTAAGATGTTCCTTATAACAAGATATAAATAAGCACAAATAGAGGGCTTGAAGCATTTCCACNTAGAATATAGTAAATTCAGTTCAAGACATGATATGCCAATGATTATGCCCTGGAGGGAGTTATGGCTACCCAGAAAAAGGCTCTAGCATGTTGTGTTTGAATANTACTTCAATAAAAGACGTTTTTGGTTTGTTTGGTTTTTGATTTTTGGTTTGTTGAGACAGGGTTTCTCTGTGTATCCCTGGCTAGCCTGGAATTTGCTCCGTAGACCAGGCTGACCTGGAACTCACAGAGATCCACCTGCCTCTGCCTCTCCAGTGCTGGCATTAAAGGCGTGCGCCACCATCACCCAGCTAATCAAAGAGTTTTTTTTTTAAACTCTTTACATATTTTAAAACTTTTTCATNTAGTATTAGAACCATGTGATGTTGATCAAAATTGCCCCAAAGCAGTAATATAGGGCCTATGGTTTAGCTTAGTGATTCAGTGATTGCCCGACATGCACAAGACCTTGGGTTTAATGCCCAGCACTGTGGGTGAGAGAGCAGGTAGGAAAACAAAAACAAAAACAAAAAACAAAAAAACAGTGGTAGTACAAAAGAATGTAGTAAAAAGAAAGCATACTTACTTCTGAAATTAAGAAGTGACAAATTTTAAATGGAATGTGTCATAAAACATGNGTCTATATGATTATACTAGAANAGGAAATTTTCACTCCTGAGTAAAATAACTGCAAANAAAATCCTACTTTAGAAAAGTATTAGAAATTATAGCACGAAGTTCAAATATAATTTCCCTGTGTGTGTGCATCTCTGGTGCCTGGGTGGCCACTTTTGCCTGAAGTCTATGANAGAATGCGGAGTGTGTAATCCANTTCGAACCTTGGCTTTTCCCAGAGCAGTCACTTTCTCCCGCAGCTCCGAGTGCTGTCTCTCCGATTCGTTCAGGCTGCCTTCCACACCATCCATCCAACTGGAGAACTGCCGTACGTCATCCTGATAACTTGTCCACTTAGAGAGAGCTCCTTCCAGCTGACTGAAAGGGGGAAAACGTCAGTACCCTGATCTGAGTATCTTTATGGGTCAAATGCCTGTCATGTGCATTGGGTCCTCTCTAGAGAGCAGAGGGTGGAGAGGCCTGGGACAGATAGCTAGCCTGGGTTTACCAAACCCAACTCTAAATTTTTAATGAAAACAGCTTCAGAGAGCAGAGTGCATTTAAATCCAAAGTGGGATTGAACATGACCTCTAGAGAGTCAAGGGGACACCAGGCACTGGGAGAGGCTGAAGGTCACCCAGAGTAAGTCAGAGCAGAACTGACCAGAGAGAGAATCCACACTCACTCCCGGCTGGTCAACCTATCAGGTCATTCAGAGTAGGAATGACAGGGAAGAGCGACAACCAGAAAGAAGGAGAAACTCAGGAAAAATAAGCNTAGTGTTCATTTTGTATGAAGTTTAAAAATCAGAAAATCACAATACAAAATGGTACCATATTCCCTGAAGTGGTTTAAATATTAAAACTTAACATTTCCATGACAGATAAATATGTCCTTCACTCATTACACACATCACATATTTAATGCTGTGAATTATTGAGACTAATTTTCACACTGTGATTGGCCTTGGCAGACACCATCAGTGGCCACTCACAGGTATCCTCAGCTCTCCCACTGCAGAGGACTGCCACTGGACTTCCAGTTGCCGGATACTGGATCTCACAGGCTAAGGACACTGCCTGGTCCCTGCTGCACTCCCAAATTGAGAGTGCTGAAAACAATGGGTGCCAAAGAATTGCCAGTCCCTAGTGGACAGCCCTCAATCCTCTCCTGTGTCCTGGTTTCTTCTTCACTAGTATGCCCACTTTCTGCCCTCAGATGGGACAATTCAGAGGCACTAAAACAGCACCCAGGAAGTCCCAGCTGTGCCCTGTAGGACTGGTTTGATGACATTCCTTTCCTCATCACTCCTCCGTGAGTGTCTCTGTAAGAATCCTCCCAAGTGAATTACTTGGTTTAAATCAAAATATCCCCACTTTATGAAACATTTATTATCCTTTGATTTTTAAGCAACAATCAACAACAAAGAAATACACATTTTAATTATATTAAAACGTAGGCACAATATTTCAGGTCAACTGAAGACAAGACCTTCTAGATTCTTTTGTTCATTAGAGCTCTTATAAGAAGAGAGAAGGGGAGGAGAGGAAGAGAGTAAGAAAGGGAGGGTGGAAGAGAGGGAGGAAGGCATGGAGGAAAGAAAGAGAAATAGGAAGTAGTAAGAAGGAAGGGAGGAAAGAAAGAGGAAGCAAGGAAACAGCCACTACTGAAGTATTCTGTCATCATTCAGTCATGGCTCCCTGGTCCTGGACGCAGCTTCACCCACCTTTTACATCGAATGGCTGCAGACAAGAGGGACTCCCACATGTCCTTCACAGCCTGCAGCTGCTGCTGAACAGCTGGGCTGCCTTCTGGAGAGGTGCTCTGCAGAACGTACTCCCCCCGGGTCATGATCAGTTTCATCTGAATCTCCTTTTCCTGTTTCACTGACAACAGGGCCTGTTAAAAATAAATACAGAAGCCTGTGTACATTTATATTCTTGGCTCCCCCTTAGTTCGGAGGCTCCCAAGACGATAGTGGATAGTGTGATGCTCAAGCATGCCATGAGGCACCTGTGGGAAGGAAGACACCTGGGGTGACTGCCAATAGCTAGGCTCCAGTCGCCTGCTGGTCTGAGTGGCCTTTGCATAGCAGTTCTGGAGTCTTCTCTGTTTAGTCCCTTCCTTTTACATCCTATTTTCCTGGTTTAACAGGGGGACTGTATATCCCTGGATTCTCAAAGTTGTGAGGATGGAAGAAACTCATGGGCATCTAGTGCAGCCTCTCCATGGAAATGGGTAACATGGGTCAAGGGTTTCATAGGCACTGCTCCCTTTAACCGGAAAAGGAAACTGAAAGTCAAAGTTGTAAAACTGGTAGCAGCATCTGTCAAAATGCAAACCTTCTGGTCATTTCCTAACCTATGTCTTATACCCTTTGCAGCTCAGCTGAGTCTCTAGTGGCCCTGTGCCTGCTCTGTCATGAAGGAAGGGCAAGCTCGCCCTCAGTCACCATAATGGTTCCTTCCCCTGGCTTTTACTTCCATTTTCTTCTCCCTCAAATCTCTATCCAGTCATCTGCACCAGGACACTCTGACAGTCACACCCACGTGACCTTGCATGCTCTAACTAAACAGGTCACTTCTGGCCCAGGTCACCTCTGGGCCCAGGTCACTTCCAGGTCATGCACCCGGTGCACGGTCGCAAGTTTGCACATACTCATGACCATGCATCTTATGCGCTTGCTGGGAGTAGCCATGTGGACCCAAGTACGCACGCGCAAGCTAGCCTTTAAAAAGTGGGTCCCACGTTCTCTCCCCTGTCCCTCACGTATCTTTTGCAGGCCTATTCATTCACTCCCCTCTGTCTCCCCACCGTTAATAAAAACTATCGTTAGGAGGTTTGTCGTGTTCGTGACCCTTTTCTCGCAGGGTACAAGCGCCGCAAAAACCTAACACACTCTCTCCCTCTTTTTTTTTTCTTAAATGCATTTGCTTTGTGTAGGTAGGATGGGGAGAGAAAAAAAGAGAGGGAAGGAGAGGGACAGACGACAGACAGACAAAGAAGAGACAGACAGGCAGAGAGAAACACAGAGAGAAGACAAGTTGAGAGAGTTGGTTCTGTTCTCATACCACGTGGTGGTGAGAATTGGGCTCAGGTTTAATGGTGGCAAGTGCCTTGTCACCCTGAGCCGTCTCAGCAGCCCATCCATCCATCATTCCTAAAAGCTTGGGATACTTGCTCCAACTTGCTTCAACCCATCTCTCCTATACTGTTCCATACCCGTGTATATCCATAAGCTACACACACACACACACACACACACACACACACACACACATCACTACCTCCAGCCATCATCTCCTACACTTTTAGTCTCAGCAGTAGAAAACATAGTTGTGGAGAACAAAGGTCATATTTTATTACCTTTGATTCCTTGCTGTCAAAACAGAGTGCCAATCTATTGAGAGGCACTGAAGTTATGAGGTAGAGATGAATGAGTGAAGATTAATCATTTTTATTGCAAATGCAAAATAGAATGAACATTTCAAAATGGGAGAAGAGTTGACTAAATGATACAGGCAGGAAAGTAAGTTGAATAAGTAAATAAAATGTTTCATCAAAATATATCCTCAGAATACATGAGTCTGTGATGGAATTTGAAGTTAGTTTCTTGATCAACAACTGAGCAAATAACCACATTTGTGTCTTATTTTACTTTTTGTAGTGTTTGTGGATAAATGTGTCAGGGCTTAAAAGAATGATTAATGCTTAGGGATGAGCATATTATGCAAGCAGAAAATGTGGTGATATTTTATTTGTGCTCTAACAAATAAAGCTTGCCTGGGGATCAGAGGATAAAGCCAGCTACTATATTAAATATAGAGATCAGGCAATGGTAGTACACACCTTTAATCCTAGCATTCGGGAGGCAGAGATTCATCTGAATCTCTGTGAGTTCAAGGCCACACTGGGAACAGAGCCAGACGTGGTGGCACATGCCTTTAATCCCAGCACTGGTTAACCATAGAGGTCTGGAGGTCTGTACAGACAGACAGGAAGTGATAGAGCTGGGCAGAGAGAGGAAGTGATGTAGCAGGGTGGAGAGAGGAAGTAAGAAGGCAGGGCACAGAAAGGATATAGGTGTGAGTATACAGGAAGTAGCTCTCTTGGGCTGAGGATTTCCTAGCGGTAAGAACTTGTGGCTGGCTTGTTCTNTTNCTCTGATCTTTCAGCTTTCACCCCAATATCTGACTCTGGGTTTTTTATTAATAAGTCCTTTTAAGAGTCTTGTTACAGAAACACATCACAGAGCACCTAGAAAGCTCTTACAGACAGATTGCATAGTCACACCAGGCCAATAGAGACTTGAGAAAAGACAGTGTGTGAGAGGTCTCTCAGTATACACACCTCTAACTTGAGCATTCTGCCATCCAGCACACTCTTGTCAGATGTGGGGAGGCAGTATGAATCCAGCATGTGAATGGCGTCTGTCATCCAGTCCTGCAGTTCTTTAACACCCAGGGAAAACTGGCTGTGCTCGGCAACAATTCTGTCCAGCCTGGACACTTTCTCCTGAAAATGATAGGGATGTTTTTCTAGCTGTCAGCTCCACAGAGACTTCACAGCCCGTAGCCACTCAGATTGGAACTAACACTTCATCAGAAACTATCACAGTCAGTCCCAGAGGCTGCTCAGAAAAGGTTCGAGTCTGGCCTCCTTGCATGACATACGTGACATACCTTCCTAAGCAGTGAAAAATCTGTAGCATAACCAGGTCAAAAGACATGACAATTGCAATTCCCTGCTCTAAACAGATGTACTTATGAGAATAAAGGTTTATTTTTTATTCAGTAGTATTTCTTTCTAACATCAATTAACATTCAATTCAAAGTCATCTTTAGCTTTCACATATTATATTTGGTTCAACGGAGACCTACACTGTAGACAGCATCCTCAAAAATGGCAATCTGAGATTTTGTAATAGTTCTAAATTACATGTATATACATAATACATGTATATTTAGTTGAAAGAAAGTTTGCATAGGTGTGGAAGAGAGTGTGGGGCCTCAGTACAAGTGTGGAGGACATAACGCATACACTTGCATTTTAAATGNCAAGAAAATCTGCGTGGTTTTCCTTACTGGGTCACTTCAGGTCATAGCCGACATGGTGGATGAAGACTTTATGTAGCCTTCACGCTCGTGAAGCACTAAAATATCTCTTGCTCTTTAGTGTCTAAGCAAATGCAAATGGTTTTGCTTGGGAAAGTTTTCTTTTGTGTTTGTATTTTGGTATTTTATTTTATTTTAATTTAATTTATTTTTGAGATGTGCTTATGCAGCCCAGCCTGGTTTTGACAACACAGCCTAAACTGGCCTTGAACTTGCAGCAATCCCCCTTCTGTTGCCTCCTGAGTCCCAGGATTCCAGATGCACACAAACACACCAGTTGCGAAAAGTGGTTCTTAATTTATTCTAACTTTAGGTATGTGCCAGATTTTCTAAAGCTAGATATAAGCCTCCTTTTTCATCAGATAACCGCGGGTACAAATGGAGACAGTTCACGATAAGACAGTGTGAAGATCCGGATTAGCAGATTAGAGGTAACTTTGCTGTAAAATGGGCGAGGCCACAGCAAGGGCTAAATTATGATAGAGTCCCTAAATGCTAACATCTGAAATTTTTAAAACAGAAAGCACACATCATAGTTTATGCAAGCTTGAAAAGGACAGTCCCATTCACAGGGTCTGCATCACTCTAGAGCGATTCACTCAGTGAGGCCCTGTGTGTACCCACTACTTTATTCTAAGGTCCTTGACAGATTTATTCACTTAGGCTAGTCATTGTCAATTCTAAACTAAACTATGCTTTAGAATCTTAGCTGAAACTATCAGTTAACACAGCCTCATCTACTACATAATGAATATACAGAAGCTAGGTGACACTTTTAAAATTAGCCTAGACTTATTCTATGGCTCCCAATACATTTGAAACTGCTTTTGGGATCCTGTTTTTCTAGTGTAATTTAACCTGACAGTCTGCAGCACAGGAACTCTGAATTTTGCTTTAGAGTTATATATTGAGCCTTTGGAATCAAAGTGCTGTGGAACACATCATTTTATTAAGGACGGAGATTGGCAGTGTTTTCTGTCTTTGCAACATCCCTCGNTGACNTCAGAGAACCACATTAAGAACTATGGTAAAAGTGACGAGTCCGGTTTCAAGATGAGGGAGATGGTTACATGCCATAAGGTTGACCTGGAGACATCACTCTGTGGGAGTGTCAGGGTGGACCCTGCATGACCTATNGGCATTCCAGTTTTGCGACATCAGTATCACACTCACACACANCACATGCCAGGCGTTACCTTGGTTACATTGCTTAGCGCTAGATACTGAGAAGACAGCTGCGACACTCTGTGCACAAAGCTCTTGCTGGCAGCTTGTCCTTCCCACAGCTGCCGAGCTTTCTCCTTCAGCCTGTGGAGCTGAGGCTCGTAGCACTGTATCTCCTCAAGGACAGACTGGAAAGCATAAGCGAGTTACCATTCAGAGGCTGGGACAAGCACATGGAGGACAAAGCTTGGGCCCATGGAACATGGAAATAAACATTGACAAGNAACTGGAGTCCCCTAAAGACTGCGTTATTTTCAAGCTACACACAGTGAAATGCTACAGGAGGGAAACAAACCACGTCTCAGAGGAGAGACAGAAAACATTAATTCCGTCAGAACAAGGAGAAGGCACATGCATCTCAAGGTGGTGTCAGCTAAGTCCAGGGCACCCAGCATGCATCTGACCACAGAGTGGATGGAGGAGGGAGTGAAGATGAGGACAGTTGGCCGGGTCCCATCACCTGGAGTTTCTGCTGCTCTCTCCTCTTGGCGGGCAGGTCATAGAGGCGATTGCTGCTCTCCTGTACCAACCTCTCGGTTTTACTCAGCCAGTTCTGCACAGGTTCCGCGCTCACTTCGAAGTCTTTCATCTGGATCTTTAGGTTCTGCAAGGGTTTAGATAACATCAGGGATGAATGAGCAAACCCAAACCCCCACGGGGCTGACTGCCCTCTCAGTAAGAACTCTCTACAAAAGTGTAGGGATGTGAATTTGATTCGCAGGACCAATGCAAAACAAACAAACAAAGTTAACATGTGGGCATGGGTTTGTAATGCCAGAATTGAGANGGTCAATGCAGAAGGATCCCTGGAGACTAGCAGAATCTAAGGCATCTAGAGTCAGAAAGAGATCTTATCTTAAAAAACAAGGTTGAGTTTGATTGAAGAAGATACTTGGTGTCAATC
>LZPO01066346.1:281578-292849 GCA_001675575.1 Neotoma lepida | reverse complement strand
TGTAGGAAAGGAAAAAAGAATAACTAAAAAGGGAGGCAGCTAACAGCAGGAAAAGCTAAGTTGTATGTGAAGGAACAATGCTAATGGCACACTACATGGCTCCTCTATAGACACATCATCATCGTGACACAGACATTAAGTTCACTGTGTGGCTCATCTAAGGCTGGAGAGGAGTGAAATGGGAAGGGGGTATCATCAAATCTTAACCTCGCATTATGTGTTCTGTATGTGTGTGTTCACCCATGTGAGCCTGTCTGCACATGTGTGTGGAGAACAGAGGACACCTAGGCTGCAGTTCTTCATGAATGCTGTCACCTTGTTTTTTTGAGACGGGAGTCCCCCAGTGGCCTAGAATTTGCCAAGGAGGCTCGGCTGGCCAGCCAGTGGGCCCTAAGAATCATCCTGTCCCTGTCTCCTAGTACTGGGATTTCAAGCACTCACCACTACTCCCAGTTTCCTCATCTTCTTATTGAAGATAAGAAATCAAAAGCTAGAAAGTAAAGGCATAACAAAATAAGGATTTTATTTATTGATTGCTCTCTATGTAGCTCTGGTTGTCCTGGAACTTACTATGTGGCCACCAGGCTGGCCTCAAACTCACAGAGATCTTACTGCCTCTGCCTCCCGAGTGCTGGCATTATAGGCGGGCTACCACACCCAGCTAGGCTTTCATTCAAGTGTACATAACTAGACACTAAAAGAAAGCTAGACTGGTTTAAAGGGGTTGTTTTTAGCAAGATCCAAGAACAGGGAGGGGCAAGGCAGTCACCACTGTCTTATCACAAACCATGTGGTACCATTCAACTTATGATATACACACATACATGTAACATACAATACTCATGGCATACNTAGACACATAATGTAAATGTAGTTTGTCTTCTAAAATAGGCTACACACAAACTGTATGAGCAAAACTTGTAATATCTCCTTCCTGGACAACTACAATATTTTCTCATACTCTTGGTCCTCAGTCATGCTCAGAACAGGACGATACCTCATCCCTTTCCATGGAAAGGGTCCACTGATATCAACAGCAGTTTCCCAGATGAATTTTAATAAGCTGAGCCATTAATATCCACAAATACTTACCATGACCACTTCCTAAGGAACAAGTAAACTCATACAAAGTTGTTCAGTTTAGCTACTGACAGTCTTTGGTAAATGAAATACAGTTAAATATGCAAATACACTTAAATCATATTTTATAGATTCTGAATAAATATATGTATGACATCTAAGAATATCAGAATATAAACATAAAAATACTTTTGGGGGGGTTGAGACAGGGTTTTGTGTAGTTCAGGCTGGCTCTGAACTCAACAGTATAGCTGAGGCTGGCCTTTATCTTCTGGACCTTCTGGCTCCACCTCTCAAATGCTGGGATTACAGACATGCACCACCAGGCCTGGCTCGTAAGTATCAATTCAAGTANAACAGCATCCAATGCTACATGCACTGAAACTAGGCTTCTCTTCAACAAGGTTTTTCAATTCAGGCTTCAGTCATAAGAAGTCTGTGGAACCTTTTTCTCCTTTTACTGTTGTGATGCTAGAGATAGAATCCAGGGTCTCGTGTATGCTACCAAGCACTCTAACACTGAGCCTCATCCCCAGCCCTGTGAAAACTGGGCTGCCTGGACATCTCAGAGATGATTCTCATATGAAGCCAGGAGTAATAACCCTTATTCAGAGTAATATGTAAAACCCCTCCGTAAAAACTGGGACTAAAGCCATAAATATTCATTTGTCATTACAGGGGCATCAACTTACACTGTTATGAAGGATGCTATTACTGCCTTGTCTGTGAGGGTCCATCCTGCCTCCTGTAGGAATGAGAAAGTTCACACTGATATGCTCTTAATTAGCATCCATAAAGTATGTCGTAAATAGTTATAAGTTTACATTCAAGATTAAAATATCTTTATCCAAGTTTATCTGCTTTCTTAATAGTTAATAGTTGCTGAAGACTGTAACAAATTTTGTTACTTTCCAAGGGCCTGTTCAGTTAAAAACCGTTTTGAAAACCAGTGAAATATTTCTGAAAGCTAATTAAAAACATGTCTGGAACTCAAGTAATAGAGATTTTAAAAGTACACAGAATGAGCTGCAGGAAAGCACTCTATGCACTTTTCTGAGTTCTGCTACAACAAAGAGTGAGACAGCCAGGCTTTAGAGCTGACACTCAGGAAAGCTGGCTTGCCAGGTATGTACCAGGGCATCTTAAAATTCATGCACTTCCTGAACCAAGCATCATCACAGGACTTTCTGCAGTATGTTTTAAAAAAGCACATGAGCAGACATGCATTCTTTAAGCATGACACTTATTTTACCTAGCATATTGGGTGCTGCTGAAGAATCAGGTGATGCAGCTTGGTATGGCAAGTCAGTATTCAATTGCAAAAGATAGCCCTCAACCGTCGGCACTTCATCCCACTTGACATGGAAAGAGTTGGTAGTAGCTTTGATCAACTGGACTTGTGATGGTGCTGGCGGTTTCTCTAAAGAAAAACATTTATATAGGGCCTTTAGTTTCAAAACCNTCAATAAGTTGCCAACAGAGTTTTGGTGGACAGCTTTGAAAACACCAGCAATGAGCGCTGTGCCTGTTTACTAAAGACACTTCAACAAAGAGAGTCAAATCAAAGAAGTCTGAAGCTNTNTTTTACTCAATTTCTTCTACAAATAAAACCACCCAGTACCAAACTACTTGTGTCACTAGAATCAGAAAACTGAAGGTCTACCCTGAACATGCCTAATTGTGTCTGAAAGGCTAAGGGATGAGACTGGGTGTTATGGAATACTGTTTTGTTGTTTGACCTTCATAAATTCTAATTTTTTAATTTAAAGAACTGATGTTCAACCAACAGCATACATGCTAGAAATATTGCTATTAGCAAAGATGACTTGGATATATTTTGGAAAAATAAGAAGTTTTAATACCCCTTTAACAAAATCAGTATTACCCAAAACACATAACCTTGGTATAAAATATCACTAACATAAAGAAAAATATTGCTAATATTTCCACAACAAGTAACAGACCTTTAAGATTTGTTATTATAGCCAGGTGGTGGTGGCACACATCTTTAACCCTAGCACTTGGGAGGCAGAAACAGATGAATCTCTGAGTTCGAGGCCAGCCTGGTCTACAGAGCAAGTTCCAGGACAGCCAGAGATACACAGAGAAACCCTGTCTCGAAAACCAAAACTAAAAAAGATCTGAGATTATGGATTTTATGACACTATCTTTGGTGAAACCTTCTGTGTATACTTAGGATGTCAGCAAGCTTCACAANTGAGAGGAAGTATGTTCCTCGCTTTGGACAGTTAGCTAAGAAAATCCATCTTGTGATTTGCTCAGCTGTCCAGAGCAAGTCCAGTATCTACTTCATTTTTAAATACCTCTTTAAAATATTTTAATCATTATTTTATGTATATAAGTGTTTGCCTTCATGTACATCTGTGCATTGTGTGCATGCCTGGTGCACAGAGACCAGGAGGTGTCAGGTCCCCTGGAATTGAAGCTACAGATGGTTGTGAGGCACCACGTGGGTGCTGGAAATTGAACTTCCCCCAGAAGAGCAGCCGTGCTCTTCTCATCTGCCCAGTCATCTCTCCAACCTCAAATGTATCTTTTTACTGATGATCAGCAACATATGGCCAAGAGGCCACAGCCAGTCCACGCCTGTTTCCTAAACAAGTTCTGTGGAAATACAGCAGGACTCANTTATTAGTCTATTTTGCCTAGTGTTGCTTTCNCGATTCAAGGTGAGTTAGGAGACCANATGGCCTAGTTCCTTCAACAATTCCCATATAAAGTCCTCTACCATCCCTTTAACAATCCAAGCTGTTTATATCCCTCAAAGTAAGGCAACTCATATCTGAATAAAAGCAAACATCTGGAAAAGTCCAGGAAGTAGACCAACAAATATTAAGGTGGAAGACATGGAGAGAATTTAAAAAAAATATAAATCCTGAAATAAATTTCTATGAAACTAAACAACCTGAGTTTCCAGACTGAAAAGGCCCACTGAGTATTCATCATGACAGATTAAAAACAGATATCCAGGGCTGAGGAGATGGCTAGCCAACACCAGCTGTCTTTGCAGAGAACCTGAGTTTACATCCCAGCACTTGCACCAGGTGGGTGACAATCACTTGTAGTTCCCACTCCAGGGGATCAGATGCCTCTGGCTTCTGAAGGCACCTGCACTAACTTGCACAGACTAAAATTCAGATATACATACCTACAAATAATTAATCAAAACAAAACCTCCTTAAAAAAACGAACAAACAAGCAAACATGCAAGCGAGAGCAGAATGGTGGAGAACACCTAAGACAGGANGACTGGNTAGTTGAGGCCTCTTATGCTATTTTGGAAGACTCTGTCAAAGTAGAAACAAACCACCCNCATCATAAAATTTTTTGTTTGTTTTTTTTCGAGACAGGTTTCTCTGTGTAGCTTTGGTGCCTGAGCTGGATCTCGCTCTGTAGACCAGGCTGGACTTGAACTCACAGAGATCTGCCGAGCTCTGCCTCCCGAGTGCTGGGATTACAGGCATGCTACTGTCCAGACGCATCATAAAATTTTAAAATTGCAAGAACAGGAAAAAAAATTACAAAGCTTCTTAGAGGCAGGGTGAGGGGAANAGGTCATGTTAAAAAAGAACCAAAACTGAAACCTAGAAAATGCTAGAGGAAAATGTAAGGAAGACAACTCAAGTCACAGGCATAGGTACTTTTCCTAAGGACTTTTCTAATAGGACTCCAGTCACTCAGGAAATAAAACAATTACCAACAAATGGGACTGCATGAAATTAATTTTTCACAGCAAAGGAAAGTGCTAATGGAGCAAAGAGGTTGACTACAGAATGGGAGAAAGTCTTTGTCATCTGTAAAGGATTGTTATCCAAAATATACAAAGAACTCAAAAACCTAATAGCAAGAAAACAAACATCCCAACTGTGGAGCAGCAGAGAATTTTCAAAAGAGGAAATAAAAATGGCTAATAAGTATTTTAAAATGTGTTCAACATCCTTGACCACCAGGGAAATGCAAATTAAAACTACTCCAAGACTCTGTCTCATCCCTGTCTTAGTGGTTGTCATCACAAAAATAAATGACAGCAGACAATGAAGGTGGACAAAAGAAACTGCTGGCCGGACTGTAAACTGGACAGACATTATGGACATAAATGAGGCACCCTCAAAGGGCTAGAGAGAATCCTCACTTGACTTAGTTATATGACTCCTGGGCATCTATCTACAGGACTTTACCTTCCATTACAGACATACTTCCTCATCTNTATCTATGGCTGCTCTATACATAACAGTAAGGGAATGGATCAGACCAAATGTCCATCAATAGATGAAGAAATAGTGAAAAGCTGTACATAGGCACAAAGAAAAATCCAATNTAGTTTGAAAAAAATAGATGGAATTGCAAGTATAAATGAGGTAGCCAANGCTTATTTAGAGAGACACCATGNCCTCTCATGCGGGTCTCAGCCTCTGACCCCTGTATCACTGTATAAATGTCTGTGTAGGAATGAGGGGGAAGGCTCCAGGAAACAGGAAAGGGGCCTGAGAGAAGGAGAAAAAATTACTTTCAGCAGAAAATTACCCTAGAATTAAATCTTACTATTTGTCTATGCTTTAATTAAAACTCAGAAAGTCATGATTGATTAGCATCTGACCATGTATGAGAATCTTAAATTCCTGATTATGTTGTTAGAATTTCTGTTCTAATTTACTTCAGACTCATTTCCTCTTCTGATTAGTGATGTTACTGAGGATGCTGCTATGTTCTGCATTTGCACATTTCTACAACTATCTCCACTGAGTTTCATTTTATTTTAATCTTGATGCCTTTCATTTTTCATTCTCATTATGTAAATTTAAATCTATCAGTAAAAACTTGAAAACAACAGGTTAACAGATGAAAGAAGCCAATTGACAAAAAAGGAAGAACTAAATTGAGAAGTGGCCTGAGACCCTGCAATAGAAGAGACCAGTGTTGCTGCTGCTGCTGTTGTAAGACATCAAACTAAGACACCTGACTTCACTGTTATTGTATGGAGAGGTGTTTGCTCACATTGTCTGTGTACCTGTGGAGGCCAAAAAAGGGCATCAGATCCCCTAGATGTTTTGTGTGCTTTGCTTACATGTATGCCTGGGGCCTGAGGAGGCCAGAAGAGGGCATCAGATCCCCTGCAAGTGGAGTTACAGATGGCTGTGAACGGCCCTGTGGATGTTGGGAATCAAAGCCAGGGCCTCTGAAGAGCAGTCAGCAATATTAACTGCTCAGGGGTCTCTATAGTCCCACGGTGCTTTTAAGATTCTCTGGGTTTTACCATAAAACTCTATTTACATCAAAACTATCAAATAAATTTATATGTACTCATTTTTTTTCTTATAATTTTAGCAACTGAAGCTTATCTTTGTATTATCTGTGTCCTGGCTAGTTTTATGCCAACTTGACACAAACTAGTGATCTGAAAGGAGGGACCTCAACTGAGAAAATGCCTCCATAAGACCCAGTTGTAGGCATTTTCTTAATTAGTGACCAATGGGTAGGCCCAGACCATTGTGGGTGGTGCCAGCCCTAGGCTGGTGGTCCTGGGTTCTATAAGAAAGCAGGNTGAGCAAGNCATGAGGAGCAAGCCAGTAAGCAGCACCCTCCATGGCCTCCACCATCAGCTCCTGTCTCCAGGTTCCTGCCCTGTCTGAGTTCCTGTCCTGACTTCCTTCAAAGATGGAACAGTGCTGTGGAGATGTAAGCCAAATAAACCCTTTCTTCCCCAAATTGCTTTGGTTATGGTGTTCCACCACAGCAAAAGAAACCTTAACTAGGACAATCAGTTAGTAAATCTCCACTGAAAAGACAAATCAGTAAAGTGGATTTTCTGAGTTTCTTTCTCTTTGCTCTTGTGCTCTTTTAATGAAAGCATCTAGTCTCCAGTTTAGTTGTTCCATTGTTTCTCCCAACTTTTTAATAATCAACTTTTTCATTACAAAAGCATTACATAAGCCAAGCCTGACCGGGAGGTGGCGGCAAACACATTGAATCCCAGCATTTGAGAGACAGAGACAGTGAATCTCTGTGACTTCAAGGCCAAGTTGGTCTACAGAGCAAGTTCCAGGACAGCCAGGGCAGTTACACAGAAACTCTGTCTTGGGGAAAAAAACAAACAAACCCCTTTGATCCTAGCCAAAGGGTGGGGCTGAGGGTGGGAGGAGACGACACACATGCCAGTCTACAAAGTGACTTCCAGGACAGCCAGGCTACAAAGAGAAACCCTGTCTTGGGAAAAAACAAGCATGTTGCTTGCTTGTACACCTTAGAGCCGGCACAAGGGAACTGGAGACAGAAGGATCAAAGTTGATCCTTGGCCACATAGTGAATTTAAGGCCAGCTGGGATACATAAGACTCGACTGTCTCAGTATGGAAATGACATAATGCAACTATTACTTTCTACTTTTATCCATGTGTCTATGTGCTGTGAGCACGGACACAGAGCTCAGAAGAGGTGTCAGATGCCTTGGAGATGAGTGACCTACAACTGCCTAATGTGGATGCAGGAACTACATGGGCCCTCTACAAGAACAGAATGACATATTAACTGCTAAGCCATCTCTCCAGCCCCAAGAAAGGAAAGTCTTACAAAGTGGAATAAATTATCCTCACAGTAAAGGCTCCTCGGAACTTCTCCATGGAAAGCACTTTTAAAAGCTGTAATGAGTTGAACTAGTAAATAAACTAACTGCCTTCTGAAACAAAGTCCAATACCCTCTAAAGGATGACAACATTAGATGACAACAATATAATAAAATTACCACTAACAATTATTAGCAATTATTAGCAATTAACGGCTCAGTAGTTAAGAGCAACTACTGCCTCTTTACAGAAACCAAAGTTCAGTTCCCAGCACACATCTCACAGCTAATAATTGCCTGTAACTCTAGCTCCAGAAGATTCAATGCCTTCTGGCCCCCTCAGGTACCTGTACTAATGTGTGTGCAAGCACAAGTGCACAAACACACACAAAATAAGATAAAAATAAATCTTTAACAAAAAATTATTAGAAATGCAAATGAAACAAACCCTTCAGCGAGAAGAAAACTGAATCAACATAACAGACCTGAAGTGTAGAGAAGACAAGGACTATAAACTGCATAGTGTTACTTATCCCTCCCTATGTTCTTCCTCTACTTTCCTCCGCCNTTTCATTCCCACACCATTTAACAGTCCTGCTCCGTTATTCTCCATTCCCTCTTTCTATCACTGTGCTCTCTCACAGGGTGGAGAGTAAGTGATTCTGGAATACCCTAAGTGGGACATCTATATCGCCTGCCTTCCTCCCACAGCTCGGGATCACTTCAGAATAGGGGGCAGAAAGACTGCAAGGCAGCGGATGGCTACAAGAAAACAGGATTTTCAGGAGGCATCAGGGAAGTTGTCCACATGAACTCACAGTGGTTCTGACCCCATGCACAAGACGCACACAAGCTCAAGACAGAAAAAAATCCCAGCATGGAGCCAGGAGGTGGACATCAAGTCCTGTCCCTAGCTGAGAAGCTATTGGTAACTGAGAGCTGCTGGAGAGGGAGAGTTAAGTTTTCTTTAAGGGTATGGTCTCTGGTAGNATGGCCACACACACAAGAATATATGGGTATCATTAACTGGACTCAACAGATTTCTTTTCCTGTTTGAGACAGGGTTTGTCTGGGTAGCCCTGGCTATCCGGGAACTCACTCTGTAGATCAGGCAGAGATCCGCCCGCCTCTGCCTGAGTGCTGGGATTAAAGGTGTGGGCTACCATTCCTGGCTGACTGAACAGATTTAAAAAAAAAAAATGAGAGTTCAAAATTCTATGGATATAGAATGGAGTGGAAGAGGAAAATAAATATGGTCATAACTCAAAGTACAGAGCTGAAGAGATGGCTCAGTGGGTGCTTGTTCTTGCAGAAGATGAGGGTTGGTTCCCTGCATCCACAGGGTGGCTCAACAATCTCTAACTCCAATTCCCTCACAGGCACCAAGCACATACATGGTGCACATACTTACAGGCAAATACACATACATAGAAAAACAAATCTAAAATTTAAAAGTACAATATTTGAAATTCTCAGAAATTTTTTAAAGATTTTTATTGTTTTCAAGTGTGTGTGTGTGTGTGTGTGTGTGTGTGTGTGTGTGTGTGTATGTGTGTGTGTATACTGAAGTGCATGTACCACAGAGCATGTATGGACATGTTAGAAGACAACTTATATGAGTCAGTGGTTTCTCTTTCCATCATGTGGGCCCTAGGGATTGAGCTCATGCTGCCAGGCTTGACAGCAAGCATCATTACCTGATGAGACATCCTGCTGGCCCCCACTTTAAAACTTTTGATACAACTATTAACAAATGCTCTAAAATGTCCTTTAATCGGAGGCTATCTGGCACCATTGTATTGGGGTTACAGATTTGTAGGAAAGTATCAACAAGGGTGGAGTATTTCTTGCCACATTTTTTTGGTTTGGTTTTTTTGAGACAGGGTTTTTCTGTGTAACAGCTCTGGCTATCCTGAAACTCTAGACTAGGCTGGCCTCAAACTCAGATATCCACCTGCCTCTGCCTCCCAAGTACTGGGATTAAAGGTACGCAGCACCACCACTGCCCTGCTCTCTTACCACACTTTTTTATGTAAATGATATGAATAGAATTTATCACTAGGGATAACAATCTTGATCACTTTAGATGACCTTGCAAGGTCTGATCATTACAATAAGAATAACTTTCTTCTTCCACGCTTTGGTAAGGACTCTTTAAATCCATTCTACATTCAAGAAGAGAGGATTTAATATACTCCTTTGAAGTGGGGAAGTTACATATTTCTTCCAGTGATTTCTAATTGTAAGAAAAAGAGGAAATGATATTCATTTAAAGTCTTTAAAGACAGATACTGAGTATCTATAGGTAGAACTTAATTATTAAGTACTCTTACCTACCAGTATCAAGATACCAAAGATCCTTGCAGCAAACTTGACTATTAAGTGCTTTTTTGTAGCCATCTCTTCCACTCCAAAAATATAATCGAGTTCCNATTGCAACAGCACAGTGTCCAGCTCTTGGTCTGGGCCTTGAATTTTTTTTATCTTCCTGAGAATCTGATACTAGAGTTGTCCACTCTGCTGTATCTAAAAAGAAAGAAATTTCCATGACTCAGTTATTGCTCTGAAGCAACAAATAGGAAAAAATCACTTTATTATGTCAATAAGCAAGTTTCAAAAGACTCACCTAGATTTAGGTAAGAAAATGAGCTGGTACATCTCCACTCACAGTCATGAGGTGAATTCTCAGTACTCTCCCCCTTGTGTGGAACCCATCCACCAAAAATGTACATCCTGGAAAACAAAAGAAAACCAAGAACTTAAGTAAGTGGTTTAATTTTACTTTTTGGATAGGATATAAAAGAATGAACTTAAATTTATTAGTTGGTTTAAAACTTCAGAACTACTCACTCACCTACTACACTGTAAAGATAGTATTTATTATATAAATAAAATGAATACAATGGTCCTTTAAAAAAAATTTACCATTTTAAGTCAGGGTGATACACATCTGAAGTCACAGGTACTTGGGAAGCTAGGGAAAGAGGAGGATTATTGGAGCCCGTGAGTTTAAAGCCACACTGAGAAATGAAACAAGAGCCTGTCTCAACAACAACAACAAAGAAAATCAACAACTTTATAAACGATACCGAATCAAAATGATAATTACTGGCAAGTAACTTTCAGTGAAGAGTGTGTAATACAGTAAGGGCGCGGGCATCGTGTGTAATGCAGTAAGGGTGCAGGCATCGTGTGTAATACAGTAGGGGCACAGCATCCCCCCTCTGCTTCCTGACTGCAGATGCACTGCTGAGTCCCCCAAAATGGAGGACTATCACTTCCAGCTGTGAGCACAACCAGACCTTCCTTCCTAGGTTGCTTTTGTCAGCGTTATTTTAATCAAATCAACAGAAAAGTAACTGAGACAGTGACCAAAAAAGATGAAATTTCATGTAACTTTGGGTCACTGCTATTACTTAAACATAACAACTTTAAGCCTGGTGTGGCTATGAATGCCTGTAGTCCCAANTGCATGGGAGGCTGTGGTAAAAGGATGCTTCAACAAGGTTGGTGGTGCAGGCTTACAATCCCAGCTACCCAGGGAGGCTGAAGCAGGAAGATCACAAGTCTGAGGCCTGCCTGGACAAGTTAGTGAGACTTGGTCCTCAACTG
>LZPO01066346.1:257719-270910 GCA_001675575.1 Neotoma lepida | reverse complement strand
ACACCCACATAGCCGCTCACAACCATCTGGAACCTCTGTTCCAAGGGATCTGACACCCTCTTCTGGCCACCACAGGCACCAGATATAACTGTGATTCATAGACATACCTCCAGGCAAAATACCCATACTCATAAAATAAATTTTTTAAAAAGAATAAAAACAGTAGAGCCAGGCAATGGTGGCACACACCTTTAATCTTAGCACTCAGGGGGCAGAGGCAGGCAGATCTCTAAATTCTGACTTCGAGGCCAGCCTGTTCTAGATTTCCAGGACATCGGGGCTACACAGAGAAACCCTGTCTTGAAAAAACAAACAAACAAGTAAACCCCAGTAAAATTGTCAAAATTGGCTCACAGTTCTAGAGAACAGAATTCCAGAACCAAGGTGTCAGCAGGACAGAACACCAGTGTAGGCCCCATTTAGGAGGACAGGTTAGAAGGGGTAGAGAAAAAGAGGGTTGTGATGTCCTCCCAAGAAGACAGCATCTTAAAGGTCCTAACAGGCTGTGAAAAAGGGAACTGGGGACTTGTTCAATGGGTTTGGCTTTGGAAACCACTTCCACCTTCACGAATGTCCCTTCGCCTGTGGCTTTCTTTGCATATCAGCCCTCACCGAGTTCCCTTTGACATCCTCGGCTCTTGCTATTCTATTTCCTTCGGAAGCCNTACCGAGTTCAGGTCAGAGGAGGAACTGTGTTGGATTTACAAATTAGGAGGTTGTTATTGACCTAGTGTGAACCACTTTCAGTGAGGAGAAACCAGAGAGGACAGAAGAATGAGGAGCAAGTGAGGAGGTGCAGAGAACATAGACAAGCTAGTCTTCTTTTGAACTGTGGCCATGAAAGCAAGAACATGTGGTGTACTCAGGCAAAGTCTGGCACATAGTGGTCATTCAGTAAGATTATAATTTCTATCATCATCATTGTATTACTACTGTTTCCAATCCTATTCCTTAGCTACAGGGCATTGAAGAGTCAGTTGTAGAGCAAGAGACTAGTGTCCAAAGGTGACAGAGAGCTGAGTGTGATCCGCAAGGTCCCAGTTGAAGACTCAGGCCAAGGATTTATGTTCTGGGGAATGCTAACAGGTGGGCTCCAGAGCAGAGTTTAANCGGGTACAGGCATTGTTCTCAAGATGAGGGAAGCAGAGAGTGGCTGAGAAGGCTGTTTACAGCTCCTAGGTTCCAGCATGGTCTCAGCTAGAGCTCTAGTCAGGACATAGAGAAGGCAGAGGGAAGAGCAAAGCCGAGCTCTAGGCAATGTGGGATCTAACTTAGTTACCAGAGCAGGGACTTAGACTCCAGAGCCAAGGGAGAAAACCAGTTACAGTTTCTCATGTGAGAAACAGGGAACCTAGTGCCAAGACTTGGGTGCAGACCCTGTTGTTACCCCTCAGCAGGTAGCAGAAAAGATCTCAGAGCCCTGAAGCTCAAGCTGCCAAGGTGATAACTCACAACTGAGGTCCACTGAGCAAGAGGGACCAAGCCTCTATTGTCATTTCTGCCTCCTGTNTGTGATCTTGGATGCCAGCCATGAGAGACAAAGGGGAAAAATCAGCTTGACCCAGTGTAGTGATTCATTGGCTACTACAAAATACTTCCTTTCTTCTTTGGCCTTAGGAGATATTATTTCACCCATTAACTGCCAACAGCTCCTTAGGGAGGGGTGAGCTTCATCCTCTACCCCCACCATCCATGAAGGCTTATTGGTAGGTCCACTGCAGGTCTTATGCAGGTGTAACCACAGCTTTGATGAGTTCATAAAAACCTCCTACTCATATTCATAAGCAACCCTAATTAAGTTCAGTGGGACACACATAAGACATGAAAAAAGAAGAGGGACTGACTAGTTGGGAAGAAGGAAGGGTTCAGGAGGAGAAGGGATGAAGACAAGAAGGTGATGGGGACATGACCATCATCAAAACATACACAGGTCTGAAGCTGCTGAAAAATAACGAGGAGATATTACCTAAGATGTTTTTAAAAAAAACTCAGCAGAGGCCGAGCTGGTTGGCAAGAAGAAATGATAAATGTTTGACTTTCAGCTAAAAGAATGATGGCTCAGATACATAGTTTAATGATAAATGGCACCACAGATGAAAAGTGTACATGAAGGGCAGATATTATCATGTTTAGCCATGAGCCTAAGTCCTGAGATAAGGGCATCATTAAGTAAATGGTGTGAAGTAATATTATGTATGATATCATAGAGAATACTTGAACATACCTAGATGATATAGGCTATAATATAACTGGGCTATATGGTATANTATAGCATATTTATTACAATGACTACTATTTTCTTATTTTTTAAGATTTTTTTTATTATTATTTGTGTGTGTGTGTGTGTGTGTGTGTGTGTGTGTGTGTACCTTCAGAGGCCAGAAAAGAGCATCAGATCCCCTGGAGCTGGAGTTCTAGGCAGTCATGAGCCACCAGCGAGGGTGCTGGGAATCGAACTCTGTAAGAGCAAGAAATGCTCTAACCACTGAGCGATCTCTCCAGCCCAATGATTTTNTTTTTAACATTTAGTTAAAAAAACAAACTGAGACACAGTCTAAGAGTGGTAGTGGCTCCCAGTTACCGCCAACCCCAGGGTGCTGTGCACTCTCTTTATGTCCCTATCCCTAACTACACTTTCAGACAGTGTCCTTTTTTAATTAAATAATTCATTTATATTTATTTACTTATTTCTTTTGAGATGGGATCGCTCGGTGTAGCCTTGGCTGTCCTGGAACTTATTTTGTGGACTGAGCTGTCCTTGAACTCACAGAAATCAGCCTGCCTCTGCCTCCTGAGTGCTGGGATTAAAGATATGCTCCACCTCATAGAGCAAACAGTGATTTTCAAAGATCTCCGATATTCCTAGATTGTAGTGAGCCATCTGTGTCCTGTCAGGACGTTGACCCACTCAACTGTAATCTCCGTGCGCAGCTTGGACGGCCATCTGCAGCACGGTGGGCCTTTGATCCTGGGAAAGGAGAAGCGGCTGCTCCGCTTCCAGCATCAAGGTTGGGTTTCAGGCAGGAAGAACGGGCAAGGCTCCAAATGGTCNTTTGCCAGAAAAACNGGGAGCTTTCTAGGAAGTTCCAGACAGAGACTTCCACTGGAATGCCTCCCTTAGCTGCAGAACACCACAGGGGCATTTTAACTACAGACATTGCTGTCCATGTAAGGTATTCATAGAGTTTCCAGTGGAAGGAATAAAGTAGAGAAGAATTAAATCATGAGGCAAAGCAGTCAGCACATTTGTACAAAGTTACAAATAACTTACTGCTATAATTCTTTTCCTATTTCATATCNTAGGGTTTCTTTATTCAATATCAATAATAAAATTGGTACAGGCACTATGGAAAATAGTATGGATGTTCCTCAAAAAACTGTTAAAAACAGAGGATTGGCAAGATGGCTCAGTGGGTAAAGGAGCCTGCAGCTAGGCCTAATGACAAAAGTTTGATCCCTGGAACCCACATGATGGAAGGAGAGAACTGACTACTCCCACAAGTTACCAACTGATGTCTACATGTGTGTTATAGTATGCATGGGCACGCACACACATACACACTAAATAAATACATAAAGTTTTTAAATTTGAAAATAAAATCACAGTATGATCTAGCCACCCCAATTCTGGGTATACATCCAAAGGAGATGAAATCAGTNTCTCAGTGAAATGCCTGTTTTGGTTTTGGTTCCGATTATGAACTGAATGCCTCGCATCTGTTAGGCAAGCACTCTTCTACTTTGCCCGTCCCATGAAGAGATAGCTGTGTCTCTATACTCATTGGAAGACTGCTCACGATAGCTGAGCTACAGAGACAATCTAAGTGTCCAGTAAAGGATGGCAGGACACAGAAACTGTGGTACATATGTATAATGGACTATTACTTGGCCATAAAAAGAAGAAGATCCTGACATTTGGAGCAACATGGATGAACCTTAACAATTTGTTAAGTGAAATAAACCAGACAAAGAAAGACATATAAAAGCTTATAGCTGGACGGTGGTGGCCCACTCCTTTAATCCCAGCACTCCGGATGCAGAGGCAGGCAGATCACTGTGAGTTCAAGGCTAGCCTGGTCTACAAAGTAAGTTCCAGGACAACCGGGGCTACACAGAGAAACCCTGTCTCAAAGAAAACAAACAAACAAACAAGCAAAAAAACGTATATAGAGAATCTAAAAATGTCACAGTTAAAGAAACTGAGAGTAGAATAATGGTTGCCAGGGATGGGACCAAGAAGGTAGAGAAAATAGGTAATGTTTGTCAAAGGGTACAAACTTACAGCTGTAAGGTGATCAGAGTCTGGGAATCTAATGTACAACATAAATGGTGATGTGTTAATTTGACTTGGTAATCAGTACATAGTTTGTGTCTGTGTATGTATCAGGTCATCATGATATATCTTGAATATATTCAATCTTTATCAATTAACCATATAAATATAAAACTATTACTAAATTAAATTAGCTAAATATTATCATTAAATTTCCATTTAAGTATGATTTGAAAGCACCAACAACACTAATTTCCATTTATCAGGCTTTTCTGAGTNTTTTACATGCATGATGCTTTGTTTGTTTGTTTTTGTTTTTCGAGGCAGGGTTTCTCTGTGTAGCCCTGGCTGTCCTGGAACTCACTCTGTAGATCAGGCTGGCCTCGAACTCACATAGATCCACCTGCCTCTGCCTCCAGAGTGCTGGGATTAAAGGTGTGCACCACCACCACCTGGCATGCATGATACATTTCAGTCCTCAGTTCTGTTAGGCCTCTCCTAACAGAACTAATAGATGGAGAAACTGAAAATGTGCAATAGTATGTAAATATAACAACTGAGCTCCAAAGTCCACACTGGGGGCCACTGCATCATTAACATGTCACTGAGAGCCTGTACCTCTTTCCCGTCTCATTTATTCCATAAGGAGGAATCCACGAATACATCACATAGATAAGAAACCTCTTGTATCCTCAGATCGTGGCACAGCAGGAACAGAAGGGGAAAGACCTGGAGTTAGAAACATTAGAGATCAGGGGAAACAGTCCAAAAATAATGACCAGAGAGAGTTCAGTTAATAGGAGTAGTAAGCAGGTCCTATGAAGGGTTATTATTTCAGCTTTGAAGCTCACTTTTGAGTGCGTATCATCCGCTTCCTCAACAGCACGCTGAGAGATGAAGATGAGGTGACCTTGGGAACGAACTGACCTGGACAGGCATCATCTTTGTTATGCCCAGATTAGGACCCCCAAAGAGACCACCGGAGACCGAGGATGTCCAGAATGCAACAGCAAGGTTTAGTCTTAATGCGCAGTTACAAGCCGGCTCGGAACTCCCATCAGCAGCACCTCATCGCAGCGAGGCGGGGAGGAGAATTGCTCTTTCTTTGTGAGCTTAGCTTTTAAAGGCAAAAACCCCAAAATTTCTCAAAGGGGAGGGGGTTAGTACGGGTTCATTTTTTACTAGCTTACTCTTAGGAATTTCTTCGGTTCCTGAGTTATCTAGTTATCTCATCCTTAAGCTTGACCTGCTGTTTGTCACAAGACCTCTCCTATAGACTATCTCGGGCATTGGGACATGCTGTGGTTAATCAGTTGCTTTTAGATAGCCCTCCGGGCATCCTGACTTTGTGACTTTGTACTGTTTCAATTCCTGGAGACTCTGTCAGCATTTCTAGGAAGCTCAGAACTTAAAACTCAGGCCTATTTCTTTCTTTTTTTTTTTTTTTTTTTTTTTTTCTTTTTTCGATACAGGGTTTCTCTGTGCAGCTTCTAAGCCTGTCCTGGAACTTGCTTTGTAGACCAGGCTAACCTCGATCTGACAGAGATCCGCCTGCCTCTGCCTCCCGAGTGCTGGAATTAAAGGCATGCGCCACCACCGCCCAGCTAGGCCTATTTCTTTTAGTTCAAGCAGAGGCTGTTAGTTTGACCTTATTTTTGAGTGAGGGTTCTTCAGTCTTAAGGTGCTGTCTGCCGAGCTGCCTTAGGACACGTCTGAGGACCACTCTACAACATCTGCTACCCTCATGAGTGGATAATGCTGCTCCCAGAAGGCAGGATTATCAAATTAAAATCCCAGTGCCAGGCATGGAAAACCTCCCTATGAGCTGTTGTTAGGGGGAGTCCAGAGTCTCCCCAAACAATATAGCCATTACAACTGCTCTTGAGTGCTCTGTCCTAAGCAGGACAACTGCATCACTCTTCCTCTCCCCACAGGGCTCAAGAAATATTGCAGAAGAGAAGGCTGAAAGAATTTAAAAATTGAGTCTGTGGTTAAGAGCACTTCCTACTCTTTCAGAGGATCCAAATTTGGCTCCTCAAATCCACTAGGAAGTCTCACAGCNGCCTCTAACTCCAGCTCCCNAAGTTCTGATNCCCTCTTCTGGCCTCCTCAGGCACTGCACTCACATGAAGAAAGCCACACTTGGAAACACATTATGTGCACATTTTTTAAAATCTAAATGAGAGAAAAGAAAGAACAAGCAGGAGGGATGGTGAAATCCTGTCTCCTGGACATGAAACGGAATTGTGCTGGTGAACTCACAGATCTGTACAATATCCGTGTTAATAATATACAGTCAACATGGATGGGGGAGGGACACTCGATGTCCTAGCCCTAGCTGAGCAGCCATTGGCAATTAATATCCAATGGGAGAGAGAAGCACTTTTTCTTCAGTAGTGTAGCCACTGTCAAGTTGCATATGATCCAGTAAATCTCTCTCCTGCTCTCCTTTCCCTCTCCCTCCCTCCCTCTCTCTCTCTCTCTCTCTCTCTCTCTCACACACACACACACACACACACACACACACACACACACACACACTTTTTTTGACGAAAGGAGCTAGAGAGACTGGAGCAATGGCTGAGAACAGTTCTTGCAGGGCACCTGAGTTCGGTTCCCAGCACCATGTGGTGGCTCCCAACCATCTGTAATGTAACTCCAGTTCCAAGGACCCAGCACCCTCTACCGGCTTCTCAGACACCACACACACATAATGCACATACATACCTGCAGACAAAACACCCATACATATCAAATATTTTTTAAATTAAAAAAAATTAGATAAAAATTTAAAAGGAACTAGAGCCAGGTATGGCACCTCACACATGTAATTTGGCCCTTAAGAGGTAGAGGCAGGTGTGTTTCTGTGAGTTCGAGGCCAGCCTGGTATACATATTGAGTCCCAGGCTATCCAGGGCTATGTAGTGAGACCATGTCTCAAAAACAAAACAAAAGGAGATAGTTGAGGAGTATGCACCAGGAATCTCAGCTTCAGCACTAAATTCCTTTGCTAAATTGGACTTTATCTCCCTTAAAGCCTCAGCTTGCTCGTCTGAAAGGTGAAGTGAAATTCAGTTTACCTAACACAAACGCTGGGAACAAAACGAAGCAGAAGACATGAATCTGTTTTGTCAATGTCCCAAGTTCCAGGTGATTGAAAGATATTCCGAATACCACTTCTCCATCTCTAAGTCCAGAAAACACTTCATTCTCAGGAATGTCGATATCCTACCCCACCAGCCACGTGGCTTAGGGGTATTTCAGCATGATCAGTAAAGCTGGAGAACCAAATCTTAAATTTTACTAAATTTTCCTTCATTTGAGTGGAAAAATGAATATTATCCTCAGCTGTTAGAACTATTTTAAGCATATTTAAAACAGCGTGGGATATGAGACTCCAGCTGGGGGTTAAACATATGGCCCTGTCCATACTGGAGAAGCACTCTACCCATCTCTCTTTCTATCTTTGGTTTGAGTCACTAAGTTATCCATGCTGGCCTTGAGTCACTTAGTTATCCAGGCTGGCCTCGAACTCCCACTGCGTACCAGATGCCCTTTAGCAAGCAATCCCCCTGACTCAACCTCCCAGTAGCTGGGCTTACAGGCCCACACTGCCATGCCCATCCTGTGTTCTACTTTTTAAAGTGTTCAGTTTGTGAAATTTAAATGTATATTAAGAAATTTAATGTCAAACTGAGATTTNCAAAATCCACGCCAGATTTCAAAAACCTAATAACAATTTTTAAAAAAATAGTGTCTTTTACNTATTTTATACTACTTGTTGGTTGAAATATTTTGTGTACATTGAGTAAAGTAAGAAACATCATTAAAATAAACTTTTTTATACTTTTATTAATGTGGATGATCCTCCTTTTTAACTTTTATTTATTTGTTTATTTATATATTTATTTTTGAGGCAAGGTCTCATGTAGCTTGCTTGTGCTGGCCTTGAACTCCTGACCCCCACTGTCTCTTAACTCCCAAGTGCCAGGATTACAGGCATCCCACTTCACTCGCACCCCATCCCCCCGCCCCCGAGCTTACAGAGGAGTTTTGGAAATTTGAAGTTACAATGTGAGTTGCACTATATTTATGAAGGAAAGGACCGCTTGCGACGGAGGCAGCCAGCAAGGAGCTCTTTACAGCAGCTGGAGAAGGGCCGTTGTGGAATATGTTCCATGATCTTGGGCAAAGCGCTGGCACCATCCTGGGTTTCTGGGGATCACCTGCAAAACTACAGAGCACAGAGTTTGTGACCAAGTCTGCCATCTGCCTGATTCCTCTCCACTTGGGGCAGAAATGCACTCACTCTATCTGGAAACTTCTGTCTTTATCGCAGCCTCAGTAGAAGACCACAATTGTCTCGTTTTGAATTTGCCATGGCAACATTCCAATGTCCCAGAGATTTAAAAGATTCTCGGCTTGAACCTGACTGTTGCTTTCTCTTGAAATTTACATTAGAGACATCGAGGTATAAATTCACTTTCCAAGCATTTGCTTTTCCCTGGGTTTGAATCTTTTACTCCAGAACAGCCTTGTTTTGGAGAGAGTTTCACACGCAGACTGCAAGAGAAAGCTGAGAGAGGAAGTCCGCGCCAGCTAGCCAGTCTGCCCTGCCTTGGGAGCACATCTGGAAGTGGTTTCAGGAGCAGCCTCTGGGCACAAGGCTTGGATTCCTAGCCAGGGAAGGACGAGTGGAAGAAACCCGAGCCATTCAAAGTCAACGCAAGCAGAAGTGGGTGTGGACAGNCGAGGCACACTCTCTTGGAAACAGTGTATTGGCCTCGGGGCTCCCCGGCCCCTTGGGATTTCCAATGGGATNTTAGAAGCAGCAGAAGCAAGCTCAGCAGCCCCTGCGAGGCCAGCGGCAATTTGAACGCTCCGCCCTGCCCGGGTTCTGGACCAAGGAACCCAAAGCCTCCCTCACCAGCCATCAGGTAAATAGAGCAATTTACGAGCCAGGTTCTCTCTCCATTTTGCCTCCTCTGTCTACAGCGCTTGTTTATTTTGCTGTGGACTCAAAGATGTACATCAGAGGCTTCAGACTGCCCGCTCCATCGAGTTAGCCTCCAAAAGGCCCCTGCTTTGTAATGGTAGCATCCTAACGGAAGCTTTGCTATCACGACAAATCCAGGATGTTCAGTGTGCAAACTTTTCACATCTTGGGCTGTTTTNGGGGAGGAGAGTTTATCCCCATCCTACCACCCCTGCCCTAATAGTGTGGTTTGTTTGTTTGTTTGTTTGCGTTGGATTTTAAGGATGGACATCAGGAGTTAGATAGGACACAGATCAATGCTAGCATTTAATGTGAGTCTGTTTCCAAGCCAAAATGACCTTACTGAGTTATGATTCATGTTTTTGGAATCTGTCCTCAGAAACTCTTTTGGGGCCTTTGTACCCGGTAAGAGAGCTCGCAACCATAGGGTTCTGTGAGTTTGTTGTTGTAGTACAGGAGTCACAGTGATTGCTGTAACATCCCCCAAACTGTCTTATGTTCCCTTTAGCAGAACATGCAATATCTTGGATAAGTCCATAGATAATTTGTGATAGAAGTTAACACGGGATAGTAAGTACAGAGTTTGAAAAGAGAGAGAACATAGATTCTGTCTAAATGCCTGAATATGCTGTGGAGATCAGTCCTGTAGCGTTTGGCCCATGCTGCCTGCTAGCCAATGTGACGCTGGTGGGTTGGTCTTGCCTTTTCATTTTTCTCGAAATGTTTTGGTATTGCACTTCAGTGCAATATCCTTTTTGTATTACATAATGGAATTCTAGCCCTCCCTCTGATACAGCCAACAACAGAGCTGTGCCCTCCAGTAGTGAAAGCGTGGGCTGTGTGTCGGGAGGAGCTTTGTAAGCTTGGTTCTGGTCACATCACATTGCANGTGCCTACATTTCTTCAGCTGTAAAATGGAAATAAAGTGACATAATGTAATGTGTGACACACAGGGTCCCTGCTTCCCTGCAAAGCTGACAGTGACAGTGCAGGTGACCGGAGTGACCACACATCCTGCACTGGGCAGGTCCCTGTTCTTGATGCATTCTTCCTCAGACATTCTGGTGGCTTCAAGTGCTCCTGGTCTCCCAACATGTCTTCTCCCCAGGACCCCACTTTCTCCGCTCCTCCACGCAAATCCCTGCCCCCATCTCTCTTTCCTCTCTCTCGTCTTTGCGCTTCACCTTTCCTCTTGGAGACAAAGGTGTGGTTATTAAGCCACAATTTTCATCTCTCATTCTTAAGGAACTCCGTTNCTTTCATTGCTTCTTTAATGTCAGGGGTTTTCAAAGACTGTTCCGAAGGACAGAGGCCCACAGGAAAGGAGCCCCACAAACCCCTGACTGATGGACCAAAAGGTAGAAAAACACTTTAAATGTCCTGAGAAATGTCACAACAAAAGAACTCCACTTAAGGGCGTTTAGCACAGTCGGTCCCAAAGTTGAGCCATTTTATCATATCAGTGAACATTGCTTGGAGCACACTCTGGGGTCTGCTGTTCTGACCACACTTGTTTTCATTTTGGCTCCTATTATGAAGCCCTATCTTATAGCAGTGCTGGTAAACATGCAAGGGGTTCCCTTGTTCTTCCTCCCCCATTGCTATGGTTTGTAGTTCAGATCTAAAAGTTCAAGTGCATAAAACTTGATCATTACGTCAGTTTTGGGAGATGGTATAGGAGTGATTTCAGGAGGGATGATGCTGCATGGAAGGTGTTTACATCACTCAAGGCATCCCTTGTTTGGCTACAGCGCTCATGGTATTTCTACTAGTGCATTGAACATGACCTCCTATATTTAAATCATTCAACAACGGCTTTTGGGCACTTTTGCCTTTATTTCCCTCTCACCTGTGGACTACCAGACCCTTCCCAGCTCCTAACTGGACTACCAGACCTTTCCCAGCTCCTACCTGCACCCAGGGCAGATCCGATTAATCAGTCATCATCTCTACCCTTCAAAANTAAGAGCCTGNTGATGGCTTTAGAAGTCTCCTTAATTTAACAATCTCCAACTCCTCTATCAACTAAGTCGAGTTGACATATAGAATAAGTCTTTGGGGCTCTGAATTTTGAGACCTTTTTTGTCCCACTTTTATCTTTTCTTCCAAGACAGAGCTGAGCCCCTTGGCCACTGTCTGGTCTGAGAACACTCTTCTCGGGTCCAAAGCAGCTGTCCATGCAACATCCTCAGGGCGGGGCTTTGAACATACCCCATCTTTCCTCAGGTCTAGCCTAGCTCTCTATGTTCTGCTTTTTTTCCCCTAGTCAAGGCCTGAGGCCCTCTGCCTTCTTTCTTCTCCCCTTTAAAGCTGTCACAGTTCAGTACCTGGCTTTGGGAATTCCTCGTTCCATCANTGACATTTANCAACTCCCAACTCTACCTCTGGCTGTCTGAAGACAGGCCTACAGACTTTTCCACACTGGAGNGTTGACTGTTATTACCACAGGAAAACCATGACTCAGAAGTCGTTCAGCCTAGAAAAGCTTATAGAGGCGAAAGCTGAGGNACTTCCTGTCCAGAACCCTCTGCCTTCATCCTTGGAATGGGACCACTGACTCATCTTTGATGAGCTGACTCCCTTCTTTCAGGGAGTGACAAGCAGAGTGACCAGAGCCTCTTTCCCTTGCTTTNTCTGTCCTGTTGTTCATTCAAACTATACTTGGGACAGGACAGACAGACCCAGAGGGGTGTCACACTCCTGTCCTCAGCCGTCATGAAAGGAGACAGGCACAGCATGACTTTAGAAAACAATTTGGAGGCTGGGGGTGGTGCACACCTTTAATCCCAGCACTCAGGAGGCAGGGGCAGACAGATCTCTGAGTTTGAGGCCAGCCTGGTCTACAGAGTGAGTTCTGTAGTTCTACAGAGTTCTACAGTGAGACCCTGTCTCGAAATACCAAAAGGGAAAACAAAAAAAGAAAGGAAAGAAAACAGTACGGAGAGGTCACAGATGGAATGGATACTGGGAGAGCACCAGGCAAGGCAGTCACTGCCTGAAGGAGGTGAGGAAAGGGACTTCCAGGCAGGGATGTNGCTTGAATTAAGGCTGAGGACAAGAAACTGTAGAGTTGGGTGTGGACAGGCTGACTNGTGGACACTAATCATGAACTGTTCAGCATGGCCAGAAGTGTGACAGTGGGGCTGATTCACCTCAATTTTCAGTGGTACCAATGAGGGGTTTTAAGCAAGAGTGGAATGCTCAGAGTTAGGTGGGGAGGTAGGCTAATTTTTAAAACTGATAGATAACTGTGTGTTTTTACAAGGTACAGTGTGACGTTTCAATTCATGTGTAGAGTGGTTAGCTGGCTAAATTGGTACTCTATTACATCAATCAAATACCTGTTGTTTCTTTTCTTTTTTTTCCCCCTAGACTAGATTTCTCTGTGTAGCCCTGGCTGTCCTAGAACTCACTCTGTAGACCAGGCTGGCCTCCAACTCACAGAGATCCACCTGCCTCTGCCTCCCAAGTGCTGGGATTAAAGGTGTGCCCCATCACGGCTGGTTTACCTGTCATTTCTTTGTATTGGAAACTTTTGAGATCATTAGCTATTTAAAATGTACAATGTGTTGTCAGCTGTAGTTACCCCGTGTTATCAGGCGTTAGGTGGTATTTCTCCAATATAGCTGCACCTATGCACCATTTAGCCACAGTCTCCATCTGCCCAGTGCCACAAATCATTCAGTTCTAAAGCACACTAAAATTGTCAGAGTTGTGACAAATGAAAAAGCAGTGGAAATGGCACCAATTAAAAGTAAAAACAACTGAAGATAGAAAGCCAAGCTATAGAACACCAGATTGGAATGAAGGGAGTTGAATGTGGACTACTTATTGGGTGATGTTATTAATGTTATTTTTCTTAGATGTGGTCATGGCATTTTAGTTCTGTAGCAGGATGTCTTTGGTTTGTTTGAGCTTTAGT
>LZPO01066346.1:219528-237418 GCA_001675575.1 Neotoma lepida | reverse complement strand
TCCTGGAACTTACTTTGTAAACCAGGCTGGCCTCGAACTCACAGAGATCCACCTGCCTCTGCCTCCCAAGTGCTGGGATTAAAGGTGTGCACCACCACCACTGCCTTGCCATCTGTCTTAGTTAGGATTTCTACTGCTGTGGCGAAACACCACGACCAGAAAGCAGTTTGGGAGGAAAGGATTTATCTGGCTTACACTTCCACATCACTGTTCATCATGAAGGAAGTCAGGACAGGAACTCAAACAGGGCAGAATCCTGGAGGCAGGAGCTGATGCAGAGGCCATGGAGGGGTGCTGCTTACTGGCCCTCTCCATTGGTCACTAATTAAGATCTCATGGAGGCATTTTCTCAACTGAGGCTCCTTCCTCCCTGATGACTCTAGCTTGACATAAAACTAGCCAGCACACCATCTGGTGCACACATAGGATATTTCAGACTCATGAGTGCTAGATCCCCACAAAGCTCTGCTTATTTATAACTTAGCAGCCACCTGCTCCAGGAAGGATTTAAGATGGTTTATATAAGCACAATGAAGCGATTGGGAAGAAACGAGGCATGAAAATGTAGACGACATTTGTGCGTGTGAAGATGGCTATGGCTGGGAACGGGAGGTGTGCCAGGGAGTGAGGGGGGCAAAAACGTCCCGAAGCACTTCAGCTCTGGTGTCTTCTGTGCTGAGTCATTAGTTAGCTATTATTCTTCCGAAGCCAAGGAAAACCAGCAGTGTAACAGCTACCAGCCTCAGTGATAGACACATTGTATTTTAGGGGACATCCTGCTCTTCTTAGCTATGGGGGTCATTTTTCTTGCAAGAGTGTCCACAGAGTCCCTCTCCTTCATGAAGAGCAGTAGTGTGTGTGTGTGTGTGTGTGTGTGTGTGTGTATGTGTGTGCACGTGTGTGCGTGCACGTGTGTGCATGTGCTCTAGTTCCTCACCCCTCTCCCAGCCCCAACTTGCCTCCCCCAGCACTGGTGGTTCAAACAAGTGTGCTACAGTCATCTTTTCATTTGGGTGCTGGGT
The DNA here is from genome assembly GCA_001675575.1 of Neotoma lepida. NCBI lineage: Eukaryota > Metazoa > Chordata > Mammalia > Rodentia > Cricetidae > Neotoma > Neotoma lepida. The sequence continues at coordinate 236,396 of LZPO01066346.1, read as the reverse complement.
ACCAAGCTCAGGGCCTCAAGCTTACATGTTGTACCATCTTTCCAGTCCAAAAGCAGTTTCTGATGGTAATTTGTAGACACTGGCCACCTCCTATATGCACTATATGCAGTTCATGTAAGTCCATCCTTCCCAATTCAATTCTAAAGCCTCTGCCTGTGATAGGATCTACTGTNGTTACAATAATGGAATGTCACTAATGAAAACCCTACAGACTCATTTCTGTTTTCTGGATCAAGACGCTAAAAGGCTGGGCTTGTTGCTGAGGCATGTGTGTGTGAGAGAGAGAGAGACAGAGAGAGACAGAGGGAGAGGTGGGGACTGGATCTAGGACAGCCTCTCTGGGCCAGCCTGGCCTCATCCCCAGAGCCTGGAGGACCGTGTGCTAAAAGCCTGGATGAGGCATCACTTCAGCCTGTTTTATTCCATTCCACACTTAGTGCTCCACAGGCCATGGTCAGAGCTGACTTGTAGGTGCCGTACAACCTTGAGCCATATGCCTTTCCCCACCTCTGTTTCTCTTATTTTAACAGCTGAACTTTGTTCGATTTTATCTGCCTCTGCTTATCCATCAACACGAAAAAGTCATCTACTTGGACGATGATGTCATTGTACAAGGTACACTCACTCACTGCCAAGAACCCTTGCAAGGGCACAGCTGCCAAGTAGAACGACATACTCTACCTTCATTTTCCATGTAGCTAGCTGGCTTCTAATACTTTGTGAAGTGAATACAGCATTGTAAAACTGGACATATTTTGCAAGCAGGGTTTGATACTTCCCTGGATAATCTAGTGGCTTTCTGAGGGACCCCCTCTGGTTGCCAAGTCTGCAGTAATTACCTTGGTAGCATCTTCTCTGCATTCCTAAAACATGTAGAAATAAAGTGTCACTTGGTAGTGGCCTTGGCGGCGCATGTGCATGCTGTTTGTTCTCCTTCTCATGCAAGTAAGATCAGTGTTCAGAAACTACCAGCCACAGACCTGACCGATACCCATCTGGATGTTTCAAGTGGCTTCTCAATGGGCAGGAGCTGTTAAGAACACTGCCACGCATGGGGAAAGCGGGACCCTGTATTCTCTGCTCTACTGAAGTTAGGAACTAAGCTAAGGTCCTCTCTAGCCCCGAGATACTTGTTGTGATTTAATTGCTGATCCTCTGGAATGCAGGCGACATCCAGGAACTGTATGACACCACCTTGGCTCTGGGCCATGCAGCAGCCTTCTCGGATGACTGTGATTTGCCCTCCGCTCAAGACAACAACCGAATTGTGGGGCTGCAGGTGAGAATGCTCTCTTAGAAACCCTACCTGACCCTTCTTCTCTGGCCCTGGCCCTCTATTCCTCCTCCACAACTCAAAGTTACCACAATCTCCCCATCCAAAGCCAGTGGGAACTTCCAGGGGATGAAGATGGTAGAAGGGGCTCCGTTTTTCCCTCTCATTCAGGCCAATTTCTGTAACCACTAAGTCTCACTTTCCTGATCTGAAACACAGCATGGACACTATCTACTCTGCTGTGTTTGTGAGCTGCAATGGATACAGCGAATGCTCTAAAAATGGTAGCTGTTGTGTTGCTCATCACCACACACTGTTACTGGGTTCCCAGTACCTACACAGAGGCTCACAACTATACGTAACTCCAGTTACAGGGGACCCAATGCCCTCTTCTGGCTTCCTTGGGCACCAGGCACACACATAGTGCATATACATACATGCAGGCAAAATACTCGTGCACATAAGATAAAAATAAAACCATTTTAAAAGGGAGCAATGNGTAGCCCTTGTGAGCAGGAATGGGAAGGCTGCACTGAGTGCGGGGGCTGGCTGGTGTCCTGAGGCATCTTGAAGCTGGGACAAGCAGGAGTCATAGGTTTGGATGAGGAGGAGCTAAGGATGGCCTAATGACTCTGGGCTTCTGCTTAAATAACAAGACCGACAGAAATACTGTTTCCTGAGGCAGGCCATGTGGCAGGGAGCCAGCTTTAAGACAGGACCTGGTACATTTTGTCTGTTGATGCTGCTTAAGCATCAAGAAGGCAACACTAGAGGCAGAGGCAGAGGCAGGTGGATCTCTGAGTTCCAGGCCAGCCTGGTCTACAAAGAGAGTTCCAGGATAGCCAGGGCTACACAGAAAAACCCTATCTTGAAAAACAAACAAAAAAACCAAAAAACAACAACAACAAAAACAAGAAAAAATGCAACACCAATTAGGCAGATGTGGCAGTTGGAAGGCTGGAGAGGTCAGAGCTGTCAGACAGAGGGAATTTAGAGCCCTGAAGTAGGACGGGCTGCCAATGGAGTGAGAGAAGAAAACAACAGGTGCTGGGACCAAGAGCAGGACACTGAGTAATCAGAGGTTGGAAAATGAGACAAAAACACCAATGGAGAGTGGTGAGCTAGCTCAGAGGGTGCAAACACTTGTCCTGGAAGCCTGTCCTTTGACATGTACACATGCACTGTGGCATGCACGCACGCACAAACACACATACACACACACACATTAAAAACACACTGGGCACGGTGGCACATGTCTGTAATCCCAGCACTGGAGAGGCAGAGGCAGGGAGGTCTCTGTTGTAAGTCTGAAGCCAGTCTGGTCTATATACTGAGTTCCAGGACAGCCAGGGCTACATAGTGAGATCCTGCCTCACACACCAAAACACACCAAAAGCAAGCTGCTAGTGGTACGGGAAGAAGCCCAGGGATACTGACCAACAGCTGAGAGCATAACCATTTTCCAGAAACAGAAGACTCCATCTTGTTCTTTTGCAGAACACATACATGGGCTATCTGGACTACCGGAAGAAGACCATTAAGGACCTTGGCATCAGCCCCAGCACCTGCTCGTTCAATCCTGGTGTGATTGTCGCCAACATGACCGAATGGAAACATCAGCGCATCACCAAGCAGCTGGAAAAATGGATGCAAAAGAATGTGGAGTATGTGTGCACGGGCTTCTCTGCCATCATTGTTCCCAGCTGGGAAACAAATGGCTCAGCTGATCTTTGTATCGCTCAAGAGTTTAAAAAAAAAAACCAGACATCTGAGGTCAGATTTTCATAGAACCTGTTGACCAACAAAAGGGGCATGGATGAAAATCTTTCCCCAAATGATGGAAATCTGAAGAATCGGTACTGTGAGATAAGGGGTTCATTCCCTTTTATTTTCCTAGTAAGTTGCTTAGTAATGTGACTTGAACCTTTTCCACTGAGGAATCTTCATCTATTTTGAGGGTCTTTTATAGGTCTGCTTTTTGAGGGGGACAGGGTCTCACTCTGTAGCCCGGGCCTGCCGGCCTGAAACTGACTGTGCAGGCTGGTGTTTGCCACCAATATGCTGGAATTAAAGTCGTGCACCACACCTGGCCATAGACCTACTTTTAAGTCTAATTTCATAGAAACTACATTTTTAAAAAAATGCTTTTATTTTTTTTTTTCGAGACAGGGTTTCTCTTGTGTAACGGCCTTGGCTATCCTGGAACTTGCTTTGTAGACCAGGCTGACCTCGAACTCCCAGAGATCCACCTGTCTTTGCCTCCTAAATGCTGGGATTAAAGGCATGTACCACTATACCTGGCTCCATTTTTTCCATTTTAAAAAACAAAACTATTTGTAATTTTATGTGCATGGTGCTCTGCTTCCTTAATGTACATTTATGTACCACAAGCATACCTGGTATCCTTAGAGGCCGGAAGAGGGTGTTGGATCCCATGGAACTGGAGTCACAGATGGTTGAGTCACCATCTGGGTGCTGGGAATCTTGAACTTGGGTCCTTTGTATGAGCACCGGCTCTTAACTGTCGAGCCATCTCTCCAGCCCTGTGTGTGTGTCTTAATGCCATCCTAACACTGAACTTGTGAGTAGTTTTAATATAGGATCAGAATTTGATCTTCTGTGCCTACGATAAAAAACCTGGAGCATTAGTGACAAGGTATTAACACTGTGAGTCTAGGTGACACACAGTGTGGCCTCGTGTACATGAGTGTGACCTTAGGTGACATACATGGGAGATTGTGACTCTGGATCATGTACATGGTTCATGTGATTCTACATGATGTGTGNGGGAGAGCTCCTGGTTGTCTACATTTTGAAGTTTGATAGTTTTAAAAATAAGAAAAAAAAATTAGGAGGTAGGTGACAGTACATGCCTACAACCCCAGCACATAGGAGTGAAAGCAGCAGGTTCTCCTCAGCTATGGGGGGACTTCAAGGCCAATTTGATCTACAGGAGACCGTTTCTAACAACAAAACCCCTAGCTAAAAATTAAAAGTTGGGGAGAAGTGAAAAAGGAGAGCCTTACGTCTTTTTCTGAACGACCATATTAGCATTAAGGTGGTGTTTGTGAGGACTCCAGACCCAATGTCGGTTTTCTATCTCATTTCTTAGAGAAAACCTCTACAGCAGCTCCCTGGGAGGAGGAGTGGCTACCTCTCCGATGCTGATTGTGTTTCATGGGAAGTATTCCACCATCAACCCTCTGTGGCACATCCGGCACCTTGGTAAGTAGTGCCAGGAAGCAAGGCAAGTGCACATTTTACCCAGTGACCACCACCATAGCCTAGGGCTTCAAACCCTTGGGGTAACCTTGGCCACCCCACCTCCTTAACCCTAGGCTCAGAATCTGCAAATGCAGCTGCTCTGTCTTTAGTTGCCAGACGGTACATTCTAGGATTCATGAAAAACTTAGGAACCTGGGCTGGAGAGGTGGCTCAGCAGCTAAGAGCACTGGCTGCTCTTAAAGTGGACCCAGGTTCAATTCCCAGTACCTACATGGCCACTCACAACTGTCTGTAATTCCAGTTCCAAGGGATCCGATGCCCTCACACAGACATACATGCAGTGCACATAAAATAAAAATCTATTTAAAAATAATAAAGATTTATTTTAAGAAAAGAAAAGCTTACAGACTGGTGCTTAGCAAGAACTTCCACTTTGCAATGTTCTACAGAACACTGTGGACAGAACCCACTGGTGTGTAATGGCACACAATGGCCCTAGAGAGCTGACACTTGTATGCTATTAGGTCACCTCTCACCATTTCCATATACAAAAAGCCACCAAAGCGGAGGGCAGTGATACTGTAAGAACAGCTGGGTGAAGCTGGCCCGGGACTATGGCTCAGAGGATAAAAATACTTGCCATGCAAGCATGAGAACAATTCAGAGCCCCAGGACCCTTGCAAAAGCCAACAAAGCCAGCAATCCCAGGACTTAGGGGGCAGAGACAGGGTTCTTGGGGCAGGCTGGCTAGCTAGATCAGCCACACTGGCAAGCTCCGAGTTTGGAAAGAAACTGAGTAAGAAAGCTGATGTCAACTTCGGCCTTCTGTACATGGCCACATGCAGACCGACATGCATGCATACACAGCACAGACACATGTGCAAGGAAGAAAAAGGAAAAAGCGCTTTGTGATCTGGAGCAGACTCAGAATCACACCTTCCGAATCACCAACTCCTAGTATCTGAGAAGGTTATAAGCTTTCTAGGAAAGTGACCCTTTTTCTCTGTAAGGTCTGGAATCAGGCAAGGTCTGGAAAGTCAGTCTATAAGCAATGGTTTGAAAAGTGATCTGTCTTCATTTGTTTTAGACAAGGAAGGAACAGTAAGGATGATGCACTAAGTTTGGGTCTAAACAGAAAGACTTAACATCTATAAAACAAATGAGTTAAAGTCATTTCATCTCTTGGACTCAGGGGTAGTTCCGCAGTGTCATGGAGCTGAGGTGATTGTCTNACTCGTGCCTCTTCCCATCAGTGCCTCTCCCAGCTGTGGGCTCCTTTGTGGAGACTGGCTGGAAGCTGGTCATTCTAACCACAGGCTGAGGTGACTCACCAACTTCTCTCCGGCAGCTGCTGTCATACCTGTGCTAACGTGTGACAAAGCCAGGCTTTGCTGTTANTGGCATGCAGCTGCAGAACACCATCTCGATAATCATTTTTCTACTGGACAGAGTTTCAGTTACGGAAAGAAACTTAACAGCAGAGAATATGTATTTCTTTCCCCCGAGACAGGGTTTCTCTGTGTAGCCCTGACTGTCCTGGAACTCACTCTGTAGACCAGGCTGGCCTGGAACTCACAGAGATCCACCAGCCTCTGCCTGCCGAGTGCTGGGATTAGAGGCATGTGCCATCACCATCCAGTGAGGATATTATTTTTTATAAATTCTATTCGAGTGACCTTCTCGAAGTACTGTAGAACACTCCGAGGAATGGCAATATTAAGCTATCTTCACTGNATAGCCCTGTGGTTTATTTACTCTATAAGCTGTGCACAATGGTAGNTATCACACCAGTGAGGTTTATCTGAGGTGTGACTGCTAACTGGAAATCTTTACAGTAAGCTTGTGTCCAATCCTATAAACTGTATTCACTAACAAGCCTATTCTCTGCACACACTGAAGGCTGGAACCCTGATGCAAGATATTCGGAGCATTTTCTGCAGGAAGCTAAACTACTCCACTGGAACGGAAGACATAAACCCTGGGACTTTCCTAGTGTTCACAATGACTTGTGGGAAAGCTGGTTTGTTCCTGACCCTGCAGGAGTTTTTAAACTCAATCACAATAGATGACACACTTNGACACTTAAAAGTATTCCCTGGATAAAAATGGAATTGTCCCTTTGTACCCTACTCTAACCCTGTTCTTTAGGAGTGGCACCTCTGATACACATGATCTACAATGGAAGAAGCAAAAAACCACCGTGTACAAGTTGAGTGGACCAAATAGGCAGACTTAACTTCTTGAAGTTCAAGTGATAATTATGACTGGCCCTTCACCCCCTTTTTCTCTCTTTTTGGTGTTTTGACACAGGGTCTGGCTATGTACCCCAGGCTGGTCTTGACTTGAATGACAATTACATCAGAAAATTTTAAAAGTCGCTAATTTTTCAGTTAGGTATTTTTGTAGCTATTCTTGTTTGTTTTGATTTTGTTTAAGATAGGGTCTCTCTATTTAGCCCTGGCTAGCTTAGAACTCACATATCGACCAGGCTGGCCTCAAACTCACAAGATCTACACACCTCTGCCTCCTAAGTAGTACAATTAAATGTATGTGCCACCATGTCTGGCTGCAGGGTTTTTTTGTTTGTTTGTTTTAATTTTTTTAACAGGTTGCCAGTTTTGTCCTTTATAAAAATTAAAAACNAAAACATATAAATATCACTGGGTGGTGGTGCATGCCTTTGATCCCAACACTCAGAAGGCGGAAGGAGAGGCAGGTGGATCTCTGTTGAGTTAGAGGCCAGGCTGGTCTATAGAGTGAGTTCCAGGACAGCCAGGGCTACACAGAGAAACCCCGTCTCAAAAAACAAACAAAACACACACACATACAAAAATAAACAAACAAAAAAAACAAAAACGTTATCTGTACAAATAAAATATTCAAGTTTTTATGATTTTCCTCATGTATTACTCTACAAGTTAAATATAACAGAAAGTAAACTGTCTTTAGGTTTAAAGCAAGGAAGAATACCATTAAGTCTTTCTGCAGAAAAGCCTGTTCCTTAAGTATAGCCACTCTTATGTTTATTGTAAAAACCATCCAGACTTCCATATGAATTTAAAATCTCAGTCTTACAACGAAGAAAATCCCATCCTGTCATGTGCAGGATATATCAACATTTACTATTCATTTGCCATGTTCAATGAAAAGCACTGGGCTGGACTCGGAAGATCCTCACACCCATTCTCCAGAGTGTCATAAGTTAAAGGTCTTTCTCTACTCAAGGAAATCTATGGTAAAGCTATAATAGTTATATACCAAAGCAATACCTAGTTACATGCTTTACAGAGTCCCATGAAAAAAATAATTCAATTGCTCCTAATCCCTGATGCAGGGGACTTCAAAGTCCCCGCACAAAATGTCCACGTAAACAGCAGTGCGTACACCTTTTAAATAACATGACTCGTACACACTTGACTAGACTTAAGGACAATAAATCCATCATTGCCACAGCTAAAAGGCATGTTAAGATTCACAAGAAGCTGCTTCTCTTATTATTCATAGAAGAACAGGCTACTTAACCTCTGTGGAATATAAAAACCNCACAGACATCTCATACTGCAAAACCAGCATGCTCCTTGGGTGTGCCTCAAGTCAGAATATTCATGAGTGATCAGGAGTGAATGCAATAGGCATTTCTGAATACCTGGTTTTAATAGCCACCAGCCCTAGTGGGCTGGACTATGTGTAGCACCATNGAAAATGCTTTAGAAACCACAAAGGTACAAATTCCAGCCAACCTGTTCATGAGGTTCACTTAGTCCACAGTAACAAACAGTAGTGACNATCATTTTTAAATTATTGACTAATTAGTTTTAACTAGCAAGAAAAATTGTGCATTATCTTGCACATCCCATGTACACACAGCACCAGTTGAAACAGAATCATTAAACACCCCCAGCACCGAGCTGCTCTCCCACAAAGTTCATTTCTTACCACTCCAGTCAAGGATAAAATCAGAACAGTGATAAACACTGATGGGGAAATTCAGTAAAATACACAACTGGCAAACTCTAAAAGGTCTACTGTGTTCTCAGGAACCTACCAGCTCAGTAAAACAGTTTCTGCCTCTGAGAGGACCAGCACACAGGAGTGGGAGGGCAAAGGCAAGGCTCAGGCCCCACCAGGTCAGGCTACACTCTGTTGCTATTACTAAGTAACTGCCNTATACACCATTTGGAGAGTGTGGCTACAACCCAGGAAGTTCTGAGTTTACCCTGGCTTCCAAAACTAACCAGATTCCACCGAGGGTTGGTTAGCTTCTTCCATGGAAATCGGCACATCTGCCTTTTACCAGTTTGAGTCTTACTAGCATGCCCTTCTGAGGCATTAAAAGGGATAATGGCATATATAGCTCTGCACAGTCAAGAATCAACTATAAATATTCAGACTGTTGTGTTTTAAAATTACATCAAAGTAACTCCCCAAAGAAAACCAGTTTCTTCATAAATGAAATATAGTATATAAAAAGCTGGAATGATGGGTAATTCAAATACAAAACTCAGGTAGAAAACACCCTATTTTTTCCTTCCAAACTACATAGGTTCATCCAGTCCACTCTACCATGTAACTGCTCCATATATAATACACCACTAGTGTAAAGTACTATTAATACTAACTCTTCAGTCAGGAAACTGAGGCTCCAGGTCCTGCTGACTGCACTAAAACTGCAGCACTGAGGCCCCGCTGAGAAGCACCGTCATTAAGCATGGCTTCCTTCTTCCTGTTCTTGTGACCCACAATTATTAAAGGACGGGATGTGGTCTGTAAATGACTGTGTCATCCACTGCCCATTGGGAACGTCACCAGGAGCTGCTTCTCCTCTCTGCTCTGCACCGTCGGCTGCTGGGAAGGGAAAAGAATCTTAGTTCACTGTCAACTTTCAACTGATCTCATCNGGAGATTTTTAAAGTGCATTAAAGAAGAATTAATAAAATACTGAGGGAGTTTTTAAAAACAATTATAAGTTTCTACTAGATTTTCAGATCTAGGACTGAGAAATCATCATTTGTTATTCAGGGAGGGAGATGCAAGTGGGTTGGTTTAGAAGCTGTGAATTAAGAAAATGATGTGAAAATCTTTAGTCACTTAATTACATTTTTATATTAGGATCCCCAAATCTTCAACAATTACTGTCTTATTCTATTCCATTCCCATCGCCTCCCAATCCTCTGAAAGGAGNACATCTGGAGGGAAACATACTTAGCCCATTTGAAGAAAAGCTGCAAGGTTCACTATTATGTGGGTTTTCACCATAAGCACTGCCGTACGCTGCTTCATAGCCGGGATCATACTTTTCTTCCTTAACAGCCATCTTCTTNGCATCCTCTGTGGGGAAGGTAAAAGAGGACTGAAAGTAATGTTGTGTAAGAGTTTTCTAAGCACATTCCTGAGTTATATAATTTGCTATAGTTTTTTTTTAAGATTTGTTATTTTTATTTGTGTGTGTGTGTATGTGTGTATGTGTGTGTGTGTGTATGTGAATTGGATGAATTTATGTGCATGCAGGTGACCAAGGAGACTAGAGGGCAATGAATCCCCCAGAACTGGAATTACAGGTGGCTGTGAACTGTCTGAAGTGGGTTTTGGCTGAGAACCGAACCTGGTCTCTACAAGATCAACAGATGTTTTTACCCACTGAGCAATCTCTACAGCCCAATTTGCTATTGTAAATTCTTTGTAAAATTCTTTGTAGCATATACTAAATTAGCTTCTAAGAACTGAAAAAATCCACCACATTTAGTTTTAGGCAGGGAGCTGCTCCTTAGACCCAGAATAGGGGGAAACCATGGTACAAGGAGATGTGAATAGACACTAAAACCCATTTCCAGAGCATCTGGCTACAATAAAATTTCCCTTCTTCCAGGTCTAAATCCACAACTTCCTTTCTGTTCCGTACACACAAGTCATTGACAAGGGAAGGGAATGGTAGCCAACCTTGTGCGAGCTGTAGGTCAAACGTGTATTGCACCTCCTGAACGTCTGTGTTCCGCTCAATGCCTTTCAGCTGATCTCTTAAATCCTTCAGCTTAATGTAGTAATGAACTTTGTCCTGGGCTCGAGGAAACTGAGCACATCTGGCACTGGAAGATGGCATGACGTAGCAGAGCTGGGATCAACAAGTTTTAAAGTTTCAGAGATTTTAACATTTGATTGAATCTACTCATACTGTGGTTAGGAAAACTTACCTTTATTTGGCATAATAACTTGATACTTAAAAAAGATGGCTCCCCTCAGTGTTCCTCTATCAATCAAGTCTTTTCTTTTCATAGTAAATATTTATTTCACAATTCAAAAGGAACAAAAGGGGGCAGCACTTATGTTGACGTCTGCCCTCCCAGTTCTCTCTATTCACCTAGCTTCCTCTGCTGAGGCAATCACTCTCCTCAGTTCCCGAGGTGTCCGCGGACAATCCGACACCTAGGGGTATCCACTACCCCACATCCCTCTTAATAACGTACAACCACGATGTGCTCTGCTTCCTCATAGCTTGTTCTCTTAAACAATGTATCTCAGGGATGTTCTCACCATACAGCAAGGCAAAAAGAGCCTTTTAAAGGAAGTTATACAGGCCTTTTATAACCCTGTCTCTTATACACATCTAGATGTGTATAAGAGAGGGATGTTCTCACCATACAGCAAGGCAAAAAGAGCCTTTTAAAGGAAGTTATACAGGCCTTTTATAACCTATTAACCCCAGCCAATTGTAGACTTGTTATTTTGAGTCCTTTTATCGACTATAGGAAAAAACTTTATACATCATTAATTTGGAGATGTTCCCAGAAGTTGGATAAAATACCAGAAGTAGATAGCTACAGGGAGAGACATTTAAATTTACCATTTTGGACTACTATATCTATGGTGATTTTTAAAGTTGGTTTCTTCATCATATACTATAATTATTTTGCTTTGAGGCTTCCTCACCATACAATTATTTTGCTTTGATTATAGCATGTTTAGAGAAATTCCTGACTGATACAGACATGCAGGTNAGTATGTTAGCATGTTGTATAACAGCACATTTTNAGGATATTCTTCAATTAAAATGACCCAGAGTGGACGGTCTGGGTATGATGGTGCACACCTTCAATCCTAGCACTCAGGAGGCAGAGGCAAGTGGATCTCTGTAGGTTTGAGAACACGTTAGTCTACATAGTGAGACTCACCCCCCTCAAACACACAAAGTAAAAGAAAGTAAATTGTTTTCTCTTTGAGCTAAATCACTAGCAACATCAGTAACTTCTTATTTCATGGTAAAGAGTACACTGTCTAAGATGAATGCAGGGCCAAGAGGACTGCCACAGTTGCCACAGTTACTTCTTGGCTGTCAGCTGACCCAGATCTACAATCACCTGTGAAGAGGNAACTTCACCTGAAGAATTATCCAGATCAAACTAGCCTGGACCTTGCCTGTGAGGCACTTTCTTATTTTGGGGTGTGGGTGGGTGGGTGGGGCATGTGGTGTGTGTACAAGTGGAGGTCAGAGGACAACCTGTGGGAGTCAGTTCTCTCCTTCCACAGTATGTGTGTCTGGGGATTGAACTCAGAAAATGTCTTAACCTAGTCAATAACCAACCTGCCAGCCTCAGGAGGCATTTTCTTAACTGCTAATATATGGGAGGGCCCTAGCCACTGGGAGTAGTGCCATCCCTAGTGAGCCTGGTTTGTTTGTTTTAAGATTTAGTTTATGTGCCCTGGTGTTTTGCCTGCATGGATATCTGTGTGAGTNTGNCAGATCCCCAGAACTGGAGCTATAGACAGTTGTGAGCCACCATGTTAAGTACTGGAAATTGAACCCAGGTCCTCTGAGATAGCAGCCAGTGTGCTCTNAACTACGGAGCCATCTCTCCAGCCTGGGTTTCATAAGAAAGCAAGCTGAGAGAGCCAGACGAAGATGATCGAGCAGTGTCTTCCAGTCTCTGCGTCCAGATTCCTGCTCTTGCTTCCTCGATGGTGCTGTGTGATTTCTAAGTGGAAATAAATCTCTTCTTCCCACGTTGCTTTTGGTCATGGTGTTTATCACAGCAAGAGTGTAAACTAGGATGCTCACCAATCAAGTGTTATAGGAAAATAGAGAGGGAGAGATTTTGGGTTTTTTTTTTTTTTTTTTTTTTTTGAGACAAGGTTTCACTGTGTAGCCCTGGCTGTCCTGGAACTGCTCTGTAGACCAGGCTGGCCTCAAACTCAGAGATCCACCTGACTCTTCGTCAGTGTGCACCATGTGGTTTTTAAAAAGTTGTGTACACAGTAGGCCTGGTGGCACAGGTTTCTAATCCCATCATCTACTCAAGAGGCTGAAATAGGATAGCAAATTCAAGGCCAGCCTAAACTATAGAGTGATGTGAAGACTATTTGGGCAACTTAGTGAGGCTCTATCTCGAAACAAAAAGCAAAAAGAAGGCTGGAGACATAGTAGTAGAGCACTTGCCTAGCATGTGAGAAACCCTAGGTGAGAAACCCTGGGTTCAATCCCCAACACCCTGCCCCTGCCAACTGAATAATAAAAGAAAGCTGTATAAAAAACCATGTGTAAGCAGGCCAGGGTATAGCTAAGTGGCAGAGTAACTGCCTGACATGCACAAAGACCTAGGTTTGATCCCCAGCACAACAAGATAAAAAACCTATATACTTAAGTACTGAAAAAAGAAGAGTAAATAAAATCGGAACCAAATGTCTGCAGATACTCTGCGGAAATTAGTTTGAAAATCACTATATGGGGCTTAACTCAGTGGTTAAGAGCACTGGTTGCTCTTTCAGAAGACTCAGGGTTCAATTCTCAGCACCCACATAATGGCTCACAACTGTCTTTATCTCCAGTCCCAGGAAATCTGGTGCCCTCTTCTGGCCTCCATTGGCATTGCACACATGTAGTACACAGACATATATGCAAGCAAAACACCCATACACATAAAAACAGATAAATAAATGAAATGCCCAAAAAAAGAGAAAACCACAGGGCTGTCTCGTATCTTTGATTATGTGACAGNACCAAACAGAAGGTTGGCTGGATGTCTGTCTAGCATGTATGGCTCTAAAATTAAGCTGAGATTAAATATACAAGTGAAGTAGTTAATTTTANCAATGAGNACTGTGTTTATATGTACGTCTGAACTGCCACTGATGATATGAATGTAGTGTGAGCCAGTTCTTCTGATATTTAGCTAACAAATACTTTTTAAATAAAACTATAATTGCATCTGAAAGTGTAAGCTGATAATGATTTAATAAAACAGATGGCTTTTTTCATGGCAAAAATGACAATGTGTGAGACAAATGAAAAGGACAACTAGCTAGAAGTCCCTGTAGCTGGTTTACAGATGTACTTAGAGGACTTACAGTTTCTGTGTCTGGGATCTTGTGGGGCTGGAGCCCAAACTCCAAGTTCTTAACCTTTACTCCAAACACTTCTTTACTGAAAATTTCATAAATACCTAAAATAGAAAAACANGAACATATTTAACACTGCCCTTAACATGAGCATAGAGAGAAGATAAAAATGTAGAAGTCAATCTTACATTTTCCATTGAACACCGCTATTCGTGGCTGGTATTTCTGCAGTTTCTGCACTAGGATTCGCCCTCCTTCCCGGAATTCCTTACTGAAATTGAATGAAAAAGCAGCGAGGATCATAAACAGCGGTGTTTGCTCGATAAACATCACACATGCAACGTTCCTAAGTAACACAGGGGCCTCACCACTGCATAAAACATCACACATGCAACATTCCTAAGTAACACGAGGGCCTCACCACTGCATAAAACATCACACATGCAATGTTCCTAAGTAACACGGGGGCCTCACCACTGCATAAAACATCACACNTGCAACGTTCCTAAGTAACACGAGAGCCTCACCACCATATGCTCTATAGCTACCTAGACAGATCCTTGCTGCCTGGTGTTGTCCTTTCCACCATGTTGGTGAATCCGATGCCATACTTCCCGGGTAAGGTGTGGTCATCCATGTGGTTCAGCTGAACCTCACTCAGCCCTGACATGAACAGACACTTCCCTGTGAAAAGAAGACTCTGTTATTTGCACAGAAAGTGGAAAGCTTTTACCAAAAAACTGATGGAATAGTCTATATCCTGTTCTTAAAATTGAAAATTAAAAATTAGTAACCTAGGCCTAATATCATATTGAACAATGACAGCAGGTTTGATACCATGCTAATCTCTATGATTTTAATAATCATCATTTTCCTACAAGAAACTATTGTCTTCTTTGCACCACAGCTGCAAACTGTGGTCTTACCCAGTTATTGGTAATGTCACCACCTGCCCTTGGACTTCCCCACAGACTAAACTAAAACACCTTGAGAGTGGAGGAAACTAAGACACACTTTCTCAGAATTAAAAAAATAATAATAATAATGGGACAATATGGTGCTAGTTTCAAAAGTACATTAGTACTTAGCCTAAACATCTGGAATCCTACTCTTAGATAAGCGCTGCTCTAGCAGGCAGTGGTAAAGGGTCTGTATGAACAACTTCCGTATGTGGAGCAACACAGTAGTAGTAACAGTTTTTAAAGCTCACTATTGAAGAATGAGCCTTCGCTGCTACTTTCTTCTAAAGGAACTGTCTTTAGAGAATGTTTCATACCAAAGCATTTTATAAATAACTGATATCTTTAAGAAACTTTTTATGTGTATCGGTGTGTCTTAGTTAGGTTTCTATTGCTGTGATAAAGACCGTGACCAAACGCAATTTGTGGAGGAAGGGGTTTATTTCAACTTACATCTCTCAGGTCACACTCCATCACTGANNGAAGTCAGGGCAGGAACTCAAGGCAGGAACCTGGAGGCAGGAAGTGATGCAGAGGCCATGGAGGNTGCTCCTTACTGGCTTGCTCAGCCTGCTTTCTTACCCAACTCAGGGCCACCTGCCTGGGGTGGGATCACCTACAGTGAGCTGGACCTTCCCATAGCAATCATGAATCAAGAAAATGTCCCACAGCCCAGTCTGGTGGTGGCATTTTCTCAACTAAGGTTCTCTCTTACCAAATTATTCTGAGTTTGTGTCACACTGACAAAAAAATAAAAATGAAAACAACCATAACAGGGTGTTTTGCCTAGGGTGTTGTNCACCATATATGGGGTTGGTGCCAAATTAGGGCATCATGTAGGTGCTGGGAATCAAACCTGAATTGATTGGAAGAACAGCCAATTCTCTTAACCGCTGAGCCATCTCTCCAGCTCCACAATCAAATCTTTTCATCTCTCCAAGGAAATAACACTTACAAAAATCTGGGAACACCAATACTTTTGTCTACACTAGTGGTTCTCAACCTTCCTAATGCTACAACCTTTACCATAGTTCCTCATGTTGTGGTGACCTCCAACCATGAAACTATTTTTGCTGCTACTTCATAGTTGTAATTTTGCCACTGTTATGAATTGTGATGTAAATATTTTTGGAGATAGAGGTTTGCTAAAGGGGTCACGACCCATAGGTCTACATTGTCATAGCAAAGTACTGTTGTTACCGTATCTATGGGATACACACACACACACACACACACACACACGCCTCTTAAAAAAAATCAAGGCCAGGCATGGTAGTTCATGCCTTTAATCCCAGCACTCAAGAGGCAAAGCAGGGGGATCTCTGTGAGTTTAAGCCAGCTGTCTATATAGTAGTTCCTGAACAGCCAGGATAACATAGAGACTCTTTCAATTTTTAAAAAATAATAACAATAATAAATAAATATATAAAACCTTAAAAACATTTTGAGCAAAGAGAAGGTAGGGAGGTCAGCCAGGTGTAGAATATATGCTTAGCATGCTCAAAGTCCTGGGTTTGATCCCCAGNTCCACAAAAAACATCAGAAAGTACTGTTCCCTGCCCTTCTGCTCCCTGTCATATAAAATTGTGAACAATGGTATACTATTTCAGATCCCTGGTCTTCATGTATACTCAGAGAAACATGCAATCTGAGTACACTTTATTTGTATCATTCTCATCATTGTAAAATCCTAATGAATCCTAATAAAAAGATCTCATTCTAAAGTACTTTTCCGAAGTAGACACTTACAGAAATGGTTTCCAGGTCCAGGATAATGATGCCCTTTGTAAGCAGCCATTAATCCTGGGTTAATGCCAATCTGTAACACAGAATAATTAGACAGTTTTAGCTTTAACTCAGACAAATATCACATTTTGTTTCATATGCAAAATCCAGATGAAAGNCGGGCTGTTCTGTTCCTGCCACACCCTACACTANGGAGTATACTAAATTATTTTGTGTTTTTCCTTTAAAAAATTCTCTATTAAAAAAGAAAATGAGCAGGGGCTATCTCTGACTCTTTTGCCTACTTGTGGGACCCTTTCCCTCCTACTGTGTTGCCTCGCCCAGCCTAGATGTGATGA
>LZPO01066346.1:163665-174054 GCA_001675575.1 Neotoma lepida | reverse complement strand
TATGTATACAGTGTTCTGTCTGCATGTGTCCCTGCAGGCCAGAGGAGGGCACCAGATCTCATTACAGATGGTTGTGAGCCACCATGTGGTTGCTGGGAATTGAACTCAGGACCTCAGGAAGAGCAGTCTGGATTCTTAACCGCTGAGCCATCTCTCCAGCCCTAACAAGCACTTTTCAAAGCAAGGGTCTTTCTTTTTTTTTAGAGGTAAGTTCTGGCTATGTGGCCCAGATTGGCCTCAAACCAAGAACCTCTTGCCTATGCCTCTAAAGTGGTGGGATTACAGCGAAAAGCAAGTTTTCCGCTTAGCATTTATAGCTAGTATTTAACACAAAAAGTTAAGTAGCCAACGTCTTAAACTCAACAATCTTCAGCAACACTTCTACTCTCTCTGCTACCTCAACCAGTTCCAGAAATGTTTTGATAATAGATCACAACATGCTAAAGAGAATACAGAAAGCTTCCAGGATTTTAAAATTCAGAATATAAAGGCAGACTTAAATAATACAAAAAGTCAGGTTTTTACAGAGGATTTGCTACTTAAAGTATACCATATTAAAACACTACACACAAACAAAGGCCTTGTTTTTAATAGTAGGGCCACCTGGAAAACTAGAAACTTTTACAAATGAAGTCTCATGCCATACATGGTAATGAGTACCTTTAATAGTTATCCCACACTGGGGAGGCAGGAGGATGCCAGAGTCACATGCTGAGACTCAGTTTCAAAAAGCCCAACCAACCACCCAAAACACACACCCATACACACCCCAGAATGAAGCTTCTAGGGCTGGAGAGATGGCTCAGTGGTGAGCACTGACTGGAGGTTAGATTCCCAGCATCCACATGGTTGCTCACAGCCTTAACGACAGCCAGTTCCAGAGGCTCCAACACCCTCTTCGGGCCTCCACGGGTACCACACGCACAGTGGTGCATAAATATACAAGCAGGCAAACCACCCACACACTCAAAATAAAAACAATTTTGTTCAAGACTGCAGCTTCTTAAGCCTGCACTTGTGGTTGGAAGCTTCCCTGCCACAGATGCTAACATCAAATCCGAGNAGCNAGGCTTTACCTTCTTAGTCTTTGGTTTCTTCTCTTCCTCCTCCTCCTCCACTGCAGCCTCATCATCCGATTCTTCCTTCTCCTCTTTAGCTGCTTCATCCTCTTCCAGGGGCTCATCGACAGTCTCAGTCTGTCGATGTAGAAAGTACAATTACGGTTAAGCTTGCCCATTTAATCCTGATGTCCACAGAGCAGAAACCATTGTAAAGTAAAAGACCTCCAGTAAGAACCACACAATGTTCACCCCAGTACAACACTTAATGTCTACCAAGGTCAGACTCACCTTGCTGCTCCACACGTAGATGGGGAAGTTGATGAACTGAGAATACTTCCTGACCAGATTTTTAATTGTGTCCAATTCAAGGTAATCAGATGCTTCTTCTTTTAGGACAAGACTGAAAGAGAATGCGCCAGTTTAGACACAGCGTGCCCAGACTGGTTGTAGCTCTGGTACTGCCTTGGTAATAACAGCTAGCAGTTCTGTGGTACACTTGACACTCACAGTAAGAACTCCCCCCATCAGAAGGCTGTGAGCTAAATATAATATTTGGGGAAGAGAAAGGAGATTTCCCTGTATTCCCTCACTGGACAACAGTGTTTTCATTAGAAAACAAAAATCTGATTACATTGGGAATTTTCATTTCTCAAGGTGAGAAAGCAGTTAAACACTGTCACTTTCATAGTNTTATACTGTTATTCTAAAATCAAATGAGTAAGTATTTCTAAATAAAAACATGTTAGTACAGTGCTTGCTATGCAAGCATGAAGACCCGAGTCTGGTCCCTAGCACTCGTGAAAAGCTGGGCACAGTGGTGTGCACTTGTCATCCTAGCGCAGGATCCCTGGAGCTGGCCACCCAGACTGATCTGATCAAGCCTCACTGCAACCGTTTCAAAACAGAAAAAGGTGGGAAAGTTCCTGAGGCAGGAGAGAGCCTTCAGGTTGTTCTCTGGCTTCCACCCCCAAACATGTGCACAATCACACCGCACCCCCAAAACAGAGGGAGAGGGTGTCCACAGCTCCAAGTTCATACCCTGAGTANTCGACAGACACACGTGACTGGTGGCTGCCATACTGCATAGTGCATTATAAAGCTCTACAGGAGGCAGTGCTAGTTTAGGAACATTTATTTTTCTTACCCTCTCCCACCATCAAAAACAAGTCATGGTAGACTCTGCAAACAGAGCAGATTCACCTGGCAAAAAGTAAAAGCCTTTTAGGGTGTGGTGGTGCAGGCTTTTAATCCCAGCACTCAGAAGGCAGAGGCAGGCAGACCTCTGATTGAGGCCAGAGTGAGTTCCAGGGATACAGAGAAACCCTGTCTTGGAGAAAGAAAAAAAAGTAAAAGCCTCACAATTTAGAGGCCCCTACCACAAATAGGATATGGTACAGGCTTTCAAGAGGAACAAATCTCTGGTCACATAGATTGTGTCTTGGTGACATGGAAAGTTATGGCTGCCACTGGATGCGGCTGCTTAGACAACTTAAGTACAAGTGTTAAGTCAGTTGTAAGGCTGACAGGAGGGCACAGCAGACAAAGATACTCACTCCGAAGCCCGAAGACCTGAGTTACATCCCTGGGACAAATGGAAAATAAGCAAAATAGTAGACAGACATGTAGAGAACGTGAAGCAAGACTAAGAGAGGCAACCACAGGTGCAAAGTGTCACACTGCTGCTGACCTGGTCTACAGTCAGGCCTGTAATGTTATTTATGTATGTCTCTGCAGTCTTGTCACTGTTCCTTCAACAATCTAGTATAACCACTTAGGCAGCACTTACACCTCACTAAAACTGTAAGTAANCAAGAGGTGACCTAGACTATGGGAGGGCGCACAGATTCTATACAAATACAGTGTCATGTTATATAAGCAACTCTTCATCCATTGGATTTGTCAATCCCAGGCAGACACAGGGTGAGTCTATACTTAAGATGCTGCACTGTTGAGAAGGGAGTATGTGTGCGACAGTCTTTCTCCTCTCCCCTCACACATTTGAACACTGAACCTTCATGTGTTGAGGGGAATGATATGTGCCAGCAAGTCTGACTTTAAAAGCTGAGGAAGAATGTGGTAAAATCAACAAAGTGACCAGAAGGGATGCAGCAACATTTACCAGATGCAAATTTTCTGACCTTATCCTTTAGCTCACACAGACCTCTCCTGAGGTTTAGAGGGATGAGAAGACTACAAAACTGAATTGGCTGATGTCTTCTCTTTTCCCTTAGTCATTCTGGACCTTTCAATTCTTCAGCTGGGCCATCCTGTATTGCTTTGGGAGTCNTCAAACACACCCTGCTTGTTGTCTATTGTATCTAAAGCTAACATCAGAAAGTCTTTTTGATAACAACNCTTCTGGAAAATGCAGGCATCCCTAAGCATCCTTTCTTGCTTGTCACTCCTAAATAGTTTTTCATACATATTGAGCCCTGTGTGAAAGCACAGGACTCCACCTATCCTATTTCCCACTGTAACCCCAACCCCTACCTGGCATTCACCTGAGTATGGGAGACTGGTGACCCCAACCTCTACCTGGCATTCACCTCAGTATAGGTGACTGGTGATATAGGACTTGAAAAATGGAAATCTTGCTTAGGGAAAGAAAGCAGACCTGTTGTATAGTTTCATTTACTTACTAACCAACACTATGCTATGAAACTGTCCCCGATGTACATGCCAGTGAAATGTCAGGCTGAAAATAGTTATCAGAGTTATTACCCAGATAATCTTGCCAGTCTCTTGGTACACNAACATCTGGCACATTACAAATCGTGACTATTCAAAAAATAGAGAACCAGAACTTCTATCAGCAACCAAGTGTGAGAAGTCCTTTACACCTGAGAACACACCACCCCCTCCTTCTTCCTGCCTTTATTTATCCAGGCTTCTCTGAACACCTCACCCTTCTTCTCTAACCTGGAAAACCCACAGAGCTACCTCTCTTAGGAGAGCCCACTTCCTATTTGTNTTCTCTGTACAACNGCAATCGTAACGTTTTGTACCTAGACCTCNGCACATCTCAAGTCCTCCTTCCAGTGTNACAGCAATGTCCTCATTTTAAAGGCAAGGAAGTCAGGGCCCACAANGAACCATGTGCTTAGGATCTCATTCTATTAATTTGTGTCACAATCAGTAATACTCACGTGATTGTTGTCCCCCGTCCNAGCGTGTTTCCTCTCGGGTCAGCAATGACAGAGAATTCATTGGAGTCTGATTCCCAGATGTGCTGGGTATCATTGTTGTGTTTTGATGTGACAATGACCTTATCTGCTACAAGGAAGGCAGAATAAAAACCGACACCAAACTGGCCAATCAGTTCAGAAGTTGACTGGCCATCTTCTTGTGCCTCTGTCATTTTGTTTAAAAACTCGCTTGTTCCAGANTTGGCTATGGTACCAAGGTTTTTAACCAACTCCTCTCTGGTCATTCCTACACCAGTGTCTGTGACATGCAGCAGGTTTTTCTCTTTATCACACTAAAAGCAAGACAAGAACCAGATAGTTAGGTCTCCTTAGTATTCACGTGATGGCAAATGCCAGGTTCTACATGGAGCAATGACCAGCTCGGGCCACATCAACTTTAGATAAAGATACTACTCTGTAGTCTATTTGATGGCATNTCAAAAGCACTCCTTNAAAGCATGTTTCTTTGTATTTTTAAATGCACTGCATTTCAGAACAATAGGNAGAGACTGGTTTAAATGTCAAAGAACAGACACTAACTAACCCAAATAAAACATTTTGAAGATAAAATTCCAGAAAANCTATTTCATAGAAAACAAAAGGACTAAGTCTGAACNATGCCTGACTTANGGATCAGTGATTATTAATGTTCTTCATTAAACAGTCCTGGCTCCAGGAGCCTGCATCCTGCATCCATCCAGCGGCCATGTGATTATTTCTGCCCAGTGAAGTTGCAAGTGGGAGTTGTGAGTGTGACTTTCAGGCTGAGCCTTTAATTAATGTGCGACCCTTTGCACCATGGCAACCAGAGACACTCCAGATGGCTGCTCAGTCAGCCCGTGGAGTGATTTAGCCCAGGACTTGGCTACCTTTTCCTAAAGGGGCAAGGAGTATCTATTTTTGGTTCTAGGAGCCATAAGACCCTGTCACAGTGATTACTGCCAGTGTACACAAAAGCATTTATAATATAACTAGTATGACTGTGTTCCAATAAACCTAATAAAAATAGGCAAAGTCAGATTTGTCCCACAAGCAGCCTGAGGACTTCCAACCAAATCCACTGTGACCAGTAAGCTACTTTTCACAGCAGAGTAACCCACTATATCCAGCTGANGGGTGCCTGGCTTCTGAGTGTCCTTTTTAAAAAGGACAGTCAGTTATGCTTACCTTAATCTTGACCGTTAACTCCTCATTTCCAGCCAGTGCATTCTCATCAGTTAATGAGATGAGCCTTATCTTGTCTAAAGCATCAGAAGCATTTGAAATCAGTTCTCTCAGGAAAATCTAGAAGGAAGCCAGATTAATACACTGGGATTAACCCCCAGGCACAGTAAGATGTTGATTTTTATGCCAAATTCCTCATTTCTCCTCAGAAACATGAAAAGACAAGCTCTTTATGGTACAAGGATGGCTTTACTGTCTTTATAAAAAGCCAGGTGTGGCACTTTATAAAAAGGCCTGTGGCAACTACAAGGGCTACCTGAACTGGTGAGAACAGGGATACTACTCTCCCACCCTCCATCTTTACTTCACTATCCCTTAGAGCTCAGTCGGTGTGACTGCCCCTCAGTCAACAGGCCATCACCTTACTCTGAGCTAAAATGCAAGACTGGAAAAATGTCTACTCCCTTCCTCCCCTAGTATAACCAGTAGCAATTCTTATTCATTCCTATTGNGTATTTAATCTTCACAATTACTATATACTTAAATCTTCATAATCTACTATGAAAGGATACAGGCACTACCACAGGGATACANANTGCTGTCCTAACCACNTGTCACTTACCTCTTTATTTTTATACAAAGAGTTGATGATAAGTTTCATCATCCTGTTAACTTCAGCTTGGAAAGCAAATTTTTCAGATTTTTCTCTAAGTTCTCTTATTTGTGATGCATTTAACCCGTCCAACTGAATAGCTTCTTCTTCCCTAAGGAAATCAAATTAGACAAGCACTACTTAGTTTTCATTTTTAAAAATGTCTCCAGTCAAGACAGAGTGGCCTCTGAAGACTGTCTCGTTAAGGGGTAAAATGGAAGCTTTCATAAACTACTATTAACATACCAGCTCATTTTTATCACAGTAATGGGCTGTTTAACACTCAGTTGGAAATAGTTCTTAAAATTCCCAGAAAGATAAACCCAGCTACCCTCTACTGAAAAGCAAGTACTCGTGTATGCATGCTCTCACAGTGAACACTTCAGTACTGTCACTAATCCCTGAGAGATCAAAATTTAAAATACAGCTCACCTATTGCAGAACTCATATTTTAAAGTTACTGGCATAAGTTCTAATTTTTTTTTTTTGTATTACTAACTTCACACAAATGAACAAAATCAATTTGAAGTCTTCTGTCAGTTCTCAGAGTTCCCATGAGCTGTACGTCCTGTAGCATCTCTACCAGCTTGTGTTTTTAGATGCTGAGATGCAAGGCTTATCCCTAGCACCTCATTCAACTTTCCTCCTTCAGTCCATAGTCATTCTTGGCGGCAGACTAAGAATTAAAAGATACTTCTGTGTGCAGATAACTGGGTACTCCTCAAAATTTCTCATTATTTGGTATCATTAGCAACTTTCTTATCATGCACTGGATGTTCCTTAGGAAGAATGGCAGCCACTGTGTCCCACAGACTTCCAGGGCTTTATCAGCAGAGTTTCAACTGCACCAACCTCTGCACAACTTCATCGTCTGTCCTTGAGCCTTCCCTGCTTTTCCCCAGGTCCTCTTCTACTGTCCCATCCACATCCACTTCATCGTCAGCTCTAACGAATCCTGAGGGAAAAGGTTAAAACTCTCAAAACACTGTGACTTCCTTTTCTTCATACAAAGAACAGGACCAAACAGGGCTAGACATAAAGTTAACAAAATTCAACAAGATGGGAGGATGGAAGAACGATGTATTGATTCAATAATCAGTGTCACACCAAGTTAGCGCGCTAAAGTTTAAATGGAAATGCTCAATACCCCAGTAGACTCTAAAGACCCGGCAGCCACCACTTGTGAAACAAGGCACAGTGANACAGGCCCCATNGACACCCACACGTGTTGCACAGTGTGGAGGCCTACACTGGCTAAGCTAAAACGTGGGCCTGCNTTAGTTATCACAAGTCAGAATTCGAACAGGGTTCTTGCAACTTCTAGAGAGGGGAACTGAAATCGGGCCCAAAGGGGAAGACTGTCAAGGACTGTGCTCGCAGCACATCGGAATCGGACACTGGGCCACCGCCACGACGCTGGCCTGAGGCCCCACGCTTGCAAGCCTGGCGTCAGGAAGCAGAAACGCACTTCCGAAGAATCGGAGGGCAGGGGCCGGGGGTCCTCAGGATGGGGTGGCCAAAGGTCGGATCTGATGACAAAAGTCCTTAGGGAGGGGCCCGCAGAAGGCTCCCCCGGGAGTAGAGTCCGAGAGGCCGCGCCCCACCAGCGAGACTTCGGGGAGCGCTCCANCTCCATCCGCAAGGCATTTAAACGCCCCGGCTCCAGGCCGCCTCTTGCTAGAGGTCTCAGGGCAAGCATCATCACCCGCGTCTCCTTCTAAGAAAGGAGATGGTCCCTGTCCCCTCTGCAGCTCCTGGCGTCCCCCTCCCAGGCTCAACGCCCCCAGAACGTTCGACAAGCGGTCGCGTAGGGGGGTGGGGGGGCACCCGCTGCTGCCCGNTCACTCACCGAAGGTCAGCAGGACGCAGCAGAGGCCCAACACCCAGAGGACCCTCATGGTGCGCGGACGGCGAGTCGCAAGTCCTTTACGGTCGCAGGAGCCGCCTCCGCCCCCCCACCCCGAGTCGCAGGTCCTCACACCTCCAGCCGCGCGGTCCGCCCACTAAACCGCGCGCAGGTCGGGCTGCTTTTCACCCCACTGCTTGCGGGCGGGGGACGGGAAACACGAACGCACCAATCCCGCCTCACCACGCACTCTCTGCACCCAATGGGGACGCGCGGGGGGGACCGCGGCCCACCAATCGGAACTGTCCAGGTGCGGTGCCCGATGCCCGAAGCGTGGCTCCTTCCGATTGGGCTTGGCAGCAGCTTCCCGCCAATCAGACAGCTCCGCGGGCCCCTCACACGCCGAGCCACCCCTTGGCCTGGGAAGTCTCGGCCTCTGAGGAAAACCGTCCAATGAACGTCAGCGCAAAGCACGTCTGTCCTTTCCTAGAGGTCCCGGGGAACCACTTCCGGCTCCTACAGAACGTTTATTCCGTGACTAGGGGAAACGGTAGCCAAGACAACGCGTTTTTTACCCTTTTCCAGTCTACGACGCGGGGGTCACGCTGGGAGCCATTTCAGCGCTACGCTCGCCGTCACCTTTCTGTTCGACGTTGCTTTTCGAAAAAGAGAAATATTGTAAGGGGTTGAACCCCCCTCCCGGGTACGTTTGGATGGTGGTGAGAAACTACATTTCCCGGCATGCAACGCACTAGTCCTATGGATGCTGGGAATCGTAGTCTTAGGCCTCTGAGCCAGTAGGCGTAGTTTGGCCTTTGCGCATTCTCCTGTCTTGTGTCTGCGGGAAGTGTGTTCTGAGTGATTTAGGATTTCCACGTCATTCTATTGCAGTTAGATCTATGCTTGTTCCAGGACTCTAATGCACACAGTTTTCAGAGGCGGACCTGGAGAGCCGCCCCGCGTGGCCCTAGCTGCCCGGTGTCAAAGGGCCAGCCCTGAATTCTGGGCTCCGCCTCTGGCCGATGGTGGCACGTGGGTTTCCAGGTCGGCCGTCTTGTGCGTCACTCGGGCTCCTGGAACCTTCAGCTCCACCTGGCGTCTCGCTGCCTGCATCTCCTCACCTCTCTGGTTTTGTTTGCAGTAGAGGGTGGCTGGGTTCCCAAACCCCGAGGGAAACTCCAAGGACTCAAGTTCCTTTGACATTCCCATAAATACCCTGGAACGACCTCGCAACCCTCTGTGAATCAGCTGGACAGGGCGNTGGTGAAATCCAGGCTAGCACAGAACAGGAAAGGACATGTGCAGATACTTGAAAGCAAAAGCCGCAGTGCTTGCGAATAGCCTGCACCGTGGCTTTGTAACTTCATAGAAACACCTTTCCGCCTTCCGAAAGGCAGCAAAGGGGCTCTTTCTGGTGAGGGAAGTCCCTAACGCCAGCTTGTGCATTCCGAAATGTTTTCTAAGCTCTTTAGCCTTATTTTAACAAATTTTCCTGCCGCACGAGTGCCTGTCTCTAACATACCCGCTCCATTACTGCTTCCTCCAAGAAAACTGGAGTTGTTTTCGGATCATCCAAATTCCTGAAAGCAAGCTTTTCAGTGACAGTATCATAGTGCCTTTGACAACTTCCGGAATTTAGACTTGCCGATCTTGAATCTGTGGTTTCGTGTTTACATAATGTGGCGATGCCTTATTTACATCTGCCTGATTTACCTACATGTAGCAAAGCACAGAGAAGCGTTAAGACACAGGCCTTTTGCCTTTATGCTTGTTTGTATAGAGCATACCAGGATCCTATTTCTTTCTGTGTTTAGAAAAAGATGTTCGTTTCTGCGTTTGACAGCCCAACATCACTTTTTTTCTTTTTTCTTTTTTTTAAATCGAGCAAGTAAGCAACTGTTCTGAAACTGCAAATGCATCTTAACTGGCCAGTGGGGGTTAAATTTGGGCTGCACCTGGGAGGAACTGAGAATGAGATTTGTCCTCCAAAATAAAGCTGCTGTTTGTGGGTAGAAGTTTCTGCAGATGACGGTCCCCAGAAAGAAAGAAGAAAAAGAGAGAGAGAGAGAGACAGAGACAGAGACAGAGACAAAGACAGAAAGAAAAGAAAGAAAGAAGCTCGCAGAGATGGTCAGCCCTCATCTGACTCAACTTTGCTCTTTTGGCTCTTCTGAGATTGCTGGCTGAGTGCCCTGTAAAATAAATGGGTATCTGAGGAGAGGCTCAGCGGTAAAATGATTGCCCCACTTGCACTCTGACCTGAGTTAGGGCTCTCAGTACTTGCGTAATGATCAGATGCTTGTCTGTAACCCCAGTGCAGGGTGTGTGTGTGTGTGTGTGTGTGTGTGTGTGTGTGTGTGTGTGTAGATAGAAACAGACAGAGACCCTGGCCAGACAACTTAGTCAAAATGACAAGCTCCAGGTTCAATGAGAGGATAGAGGAATACACACACACACACACACACACACACACACACACAC
>LZPO01066346.1:134359-145045 GCA_001675575.1 Neotoma lepida | reverse complement strand
GAGACAGGTTTCATGTAGTTCAAAGCAGTCTCAAATTTGTTGTGTAGTCAAGGATTGCCTTGAATTCCAACTGTACTTCCTAAGTGTTCCAATCACAAGCCTTCAACACCCAGCTTTGTTTTTCTATTTATAAACTATGGATATGAAAGGAAAAGTACCTTTCAGGCATTTAAGAGGATTAATTAGGATTGGGTACAAAATACAAAGGCATTCAGTGTGGGGTGACCCTGGCATACAGTAAGCACTGATAACATAAGTGGTTATCATTGTTCTGCATCTGCCCTGTATATACGAATTCATATGCATCTGACTTTGCCTGCTGGTGACAGTTCATCTCTTGTCTGTCATCCACCTGTGTGTGCTTCGAGGTCCTGAGTAAATCTGAGGTGTCTCACAGTGACTTTGGATGTGTTCATACAACTCATGTGGGGCAGGGCAGGTGTCTGTGCACCTGCTGGGTTTCTGAGAACATACAGGTATAGTACCCGAGTCGCAAGACCCCCAAGAAGACCACCACAGAGCCATTACCCGATGCAAAACGCACACAGGTTTATTTATTACAAGCAAGCTCGGGCTTGGTCCGTGTCCAACACTCGACGCAGCGGTGGAGGAGGACGGCCCNGAGCTCTCAGGGTGAGGGGTTTTTAAAAGGGAAAACTGCAAACAGGGTGGTACAAGTCCTTTGCGTCATCTGATTGGGTGAGGGTGTGTATCCTTTGAATTTACTGACTGAACTATAAACATGAAATTACTAGTGGCTGACAGGATGCAGGGTATCTACAGAGACATGAATTTTTCATTCCCTATGTCCTGTTTTTGCTCAGTTCAGGATATCAGGTCTATTCCCACAGAGTTCAACTTGTGGTCAGCTAGGATTTATGTCTTCTGTATACATTTAGGTTTATTGTTTTAAGTCTATTCCCACAGAGTCCACGCTATGGCCAGTTGGATTTACGTCTTCTGTGTCCTGCTTTTGCTGGGCCCAAGATCTTCTGACCTTACTCTCCCTCTTAGGTCAGCTCTAAAAACTCTGGTTAGCAGATACTTTTTAGAAGTGGGGAGGGGGGAAATTGTCTCTTTCTCCTTTCACAGCGTGAGTGTGAATGGCTGAGTTCTCTGGTTGCACTTCCTGGGTCTGTAAAGCAGGTAGAATCAGAATCAGCAGAAGCAGGTGTGACTGTCTCTGTAGGCTCCTAGGCCTATTCTGGCGCATCCCATAGGTGTTTACTTGGGCTAGGCAGCTGATAATGTAAGCTCGGCTGAACACACCCAATTATGATCTTATTCCCAAAGTGAGTTGTTATTTTAATGAGTGTGTCTTGGGGTTCAGGAAGCCCCTAATAAAAACAGCTGCTGTCTTTCAAACAAGCAGCTTTTCAGTCTGGCAGCAGTAGGACAAATTCAGGAAATCCTGTGAATACCAGACAGCTCTCCATGAGAGAGCACCTCTCCTTGTTCATGGTGGAGGCCCAGGAAGGGAGGCTTTGGGCTTGGTCCACAATTCCGCCTTCCTTCTTCACTAGCTGGGTGTCCTGGAGCGGTTTACTGAAGCTCTCCGACGCGTTCCTCACTTGTAAAACCTACAAAACCTCCCCTCTAAGGCTGTGAGAATGGAAAGATAAAGCCTGTAAAGGATTGACAGTGTACCTGGCACCCTGCTGCGACTGTTATTTTGCTGCTGTTGTTATTTGTTGGTGGGGTTAGCATTCCTCCCTGAGCTGGAGAAAGAAGAGCGGGGTGCACTATTAAGGGAAATAAGACACTCCCACTCCCTTTCTAGGTTAAAGAGGAGAGAGGCTGCAATAGTCTCTCATTGTCGCCACTGCAGCCAGATTGGGTTCGAGGCTGAGGGGCATTTTCATGGCTGCCTGTGCTAAAGAGCGCTGGTTTCTGGGATGAGGTGGGTGTGGGTGCAGGGGTCAGAAATGCTGCTGAGAGAATGCAGGTGCATACCAGACTCAGCTACTTGGTGGCCCGTTTTCCTGGGGCCCACCTCTGTTCTCTGCATCTGCAAGCATTTCTCTGTGAGATGTGAGCAGGGACTCTTCCTCTCTGGGACAACAAATGCCACGTGTGACCTATTTCTGCTTTTCTGGCCCCAGCCTCTGCCTTCCAGAGTATCTAGTGGCGGAGAATGGCCACTATCAGGCTCTCTTGATACCCTGTTCCCTCCCCTGCCTTGCTAGCAGCCGGTGTCCCTTCTGTGACATGCTTTGCAGAGTCAGGCTTTTGATACAGTCTCTCCACTATGTTCCATGGCATTGGGTGGCAGTCGTAGCAGACAAGTCGTACAGATTGAAGAGTGCCTGAGTACCAGGCATTGTGTTAAGGGCTTCATCAGCACCTTGTTCCAGGCCCTTAACCGACATTAGCATCCTGACAAGGAGACCGAGGCTCTGAGTGGCAGCGTCACCAGCTGCACAATGGACAGAGTAGAATAGTCTAAGCTCCGGCTCTTGCTGGCNTCAAAGCTCTTTGTCCTCAGTTCTGCACTGTGGAGCCTCCTAGAGGCAACAAAAGACGATCTCAGTCTGCAGAAGATTTCCTTCTTGGTCTTCACCAGCATTGGGTCTCTGGAGAACCTGCCTGTGAGTTGATGTGGAATACATGGGCAGACAGCCTCAGCTTTGTGACAGGCTTCGTGCCCTGGGCCAAGATCACTTCCTAGCCTGGCCTCTTACTCTCTCCTCCACAAGTTTGGTTTCTTTGGAGTAGACCCATCACTTCAGGTTCATTCACTTCTCTCAATTTTCTCTGGTGGTGAAACATTTCTTATTCTTTAGGCCTCTGTTCATGGGCCACCTCTCTGTAAGAGGGGTGGTGGGCAGCTTGCCCTGACTGACAGCCAGTGTAGCCCCAGCCCCGTGTGGTGGTGCTGTGTGTGGATGTGAGCTTCTCCTTCTTGGTTCCCCAGGTGACTTCCAAAGGTCCCAGCATTGTATGTTACAGTGTTTGTCTCCCTCTGCAAGCCCTCAGAGTTCAGTGTCATTTCCTGGTCATTGATATACCTAGTGCCTGGCCCAGGCGTAGAAGATTCCCAGCAAATCTGTGCTGAATGATGACCTCCACATACACGAGGACACACATGAGCACACACACACAGAGCAGCCAAGTCTGCCTGTTGGTAAGTCATTAAGTGGGAATTTAAATGTTTGAGATATTAACATTTAAATCAGAACTTCAATAGAGACAGACTGGCTCTTTCCAAACAAAGGGAAATGGTTAGGATCTTTTTCCAGTATTACCGATACCATCTTTATCTTTAATGTCATTTTAAGAAAAAATAGTGGCCGGGCGGTGGTGGCACACGCCTTTAATCCCTGGGAGACAGAGGCAGGTGAATCTCTGAGTTTGAGGACAGCCTGGTCTACAAAGTGAGTTCCAGGACAGCCAGAGCTACACAGAGAAACCCTGTCTCGAAAAACCAAAAAGAAAAAAGAAAAAAGAAAAGAAAGAAAAAAGAGAAAAAGAAAAAAAAAGTTATGTCCACTAGACTGTCTTTTACTTGGACCTATCCTTCGCTGTGATGATTTTGTATCAACTCCCATCGCCTTTGGACTCCTGGGGAGGTGGGAGTAGGGGGATCCCTGGAGCTCATTGGTCAGCTGGTACAGCAGCATAGGTGAGCTCCAGTACACACACACACACACACACACACACACACACACACACACACACACACAAGAAACACGTGCAAACACCATACATAGTATTTTTATATGAAATCCTGAAAATGTATTGGAGACATCTGGTGACAAATACCATCAGCACTTTGGGCCTGAATGTCTTGAGGAAGCCAGTCAAGCATGTGCATGTGTGTCAGCTGCACGGCCGTGAGTAGCACTCCTTTCCCAACCTCTCCGCCCCCCAGCCCAGCAGCACATCTTAGCAGTGACTGGAACATCTTCACCTAATTTGAAATTTCTGTATTGTAGGTCCCCAGATTGAAATGGATTTTCTTAATGAAGACTCAAGTGTCTTGGTCTTTTCGCTTCTTGTAGAAGTGTTCATGGCCTCCATCAGCCTAAAGCCATGCATACTTGTACTAGATGGGATTGAAGAGTTGATTGGCATTTATGGGATTTCAGGTCAGAAGGTAACATCTTTTAAAAATAACACTTATTTTATGAAAAAAAGGAAGATCCCATTATGTAGGGTGTATATAATACATTTTTATTGTGTTGTGTTTTTAGGTATACCCATCATTGATTTTAATTGTTACTTTGTGTTTTATTAGACAAACATTTACATGNCATTTACCATGGGCTGGGTACCAGCTTTAAATGTATCAACATATTCTTTTTGTCTCAGAATGGAAGGTCTGGAGTGTACACAGAAGTTCAAAAAGAGACTATTCATCATCCTTGGTTGGACAGAGGGCAAAGAGATGCTAGGTGTTGTCTAAGGTCCGAAGATAATTAAGTGGTAGGATCAGAATTCAGACATAGGGAACCAGGGAGATGGCTCAGTGGTAAAGATGCCTACTGCCATGGCTGCCAACCTGAGTTCAATACCTATGATCTATATCGTAGGAGAGAACTGATTCCCAAAAGTTGTCCTTTGACCTCTACACATGTGCCCTGGCACCTGCCTGCACACACACATGTGCACACAAAATAAAGAAATGAAAATTTTAACAATTAGAAAAGATCATATTAGGTGTTTAACTCAAGATAGTTTTACTGCAAAAAATAACAATTCTTTACCATAACACAAGGTCTTATATTATTAAATGGTTCAATTTGCCTTTTATTAGATTTCCTCTGATTATCATTGTAGATTATTATTCAGAAGTTTGAGATTTTATTAAATTGTTTGTAGGAACCAGTTTTCTTTTTTTAAAAAAAGATTTGTTTATTTATTTCATGTATATGATACTCTGCCTGCATGTATGCCTGCAGGCCAGAAGAAGGCATCAGATCTCATTACGGATGGTTGTGAGCCACCATGTGGGTGCTGGGAATTGAACTCAGGACCTCTGGAAGAGCAGCCAGTGCTCTTAACCACTGAGCCATCTCTCCAGCCCAGGAATCTGTTTTTAAGAGTCCAGATTTGCACTATTAGATTCATCATACGTGCAAGTTTGTATTTCTTACTATCAAATGGTTTCCTATCCAAGTTACTGTTAGTGGCCATAACCTACCCTTACCCTATACTCATACCCAATATTTCATCTACTCTAAGTCTGAAAACCATCACCAAAGTCATTTTAAGGTCTTTGAGTTTTTCAAATGTCTCCAATAGGCGAAAGACTTCTCCTGGCTGCCATGCTCGCTCCCTCCCCATTGTAAATTCATTCTGAGCACAGTCTCCTCCAGCCTGTCCTACAAGTCTCTGTGCACCCGCCCAGATGTGAAGACTCTGGAGCTCTCGGGCACAGGGGATGAAGACACGAAGTTCAGCATCTTCAGACAGCATCTTTCCACTCCTGACCAAGAATGCTTTAGGCAGCGCAAACTCATTTTGAGGAAAAAGCCAAACCTGACCCCTCTGAAGCTCACGATCATCGCCAGCGAGCTGCAGGAGTGCAGAATCTACCGTAACGAGTTCCAGTGCCTGAGGGAGTACTTAGAGGTGCCCTCCATCCAGGAGCTCTGGGAGTTAGTTCTGAAACGCTGGATTGAAGATTATAGTTGGAATTTGAAGCATAAAGAGACAAATTCAGATGCTGTGGCTTCAGGAAAAGGTTTGGGCAGTGTTGACATCTTGGTGGGAGTCCATGGGGACAAAGGTCTATGGTGTAGGCTTGTTCAGGAGAAGGGTCTAGGGAGGGAATTGTCAGAGGAAACACAGGACTTCATTAGATTTGAATTTCAGATCAACAACAAATAATATCTTAGAAGAGAGGTATAAAAAAAAAAGAGTAGTATTCTAGGGGCTGGAGAAGAGCCTCAGCAGCCCAGAGTGCTTACTGCTCTTGCAGAGGACCTGAGTTTGGTTCCCAGCACCCACTGGCTCACTATCGCCTCTAATTCCATTTCCTGGAGACCTGATGCCTTCTGGCCTCTGCAGGTACCTGCGTTCCCATGGTGCACATAAACTCATGCAGACATGCATAAATAAAAAATAAATCTTTAAAAAATAATACTTTGATAGAAATATGTCTCTGATATTGCGTGAGATGCACTCAATGACTAATTGGATTCTAGAAAAATAACAAGTAATCCTCAGAATACATATGTCCTAAATATTGCATGGGAGCATATTTGTACTAAAAATTAGTTTATCTGAAATTCATATTTAACTGGGTATCTCATCTTCTTGTGGCTAAATTTAGTGACTTTGTTTAGAGAGATGTATGTTGACTATAAAGAGTATTAGGCACAAATTTGAAATTTTTCAGGGCTCTGAAAGTGTGCTTTTATTATTTCTATAACTCAGTATTAACCTCTCTTTTGATCCCACGGTCCTACTTTTGGCACACGCCCATCCAGCGAATTTAGGTATAGTCTTCATGTTTCCAGCCAATGGGGCCTCTTAAGTCTGGCAAGGATTCGAATACTCTGCATGTTTCTCTTGGATGGAGCCTCGGTACAGGGGTGTCTTTGGCTGTCATCTCTTCCTGCGCAGTCTTCTGCTGTGGTAGCTGATCCCAGACGAGCTGCAGTCCTGAAAGTGTCCTTCCTTTGGTGGCTCCTTTTAGGAGCAGGGTTATCGTCTTTTCTTGGTTGGTCTGTCTCTGCTGCCCCCTGCTGGTGCAATCCCTCATCCTCACAACGGAGAGCCTTAACCCTGCTTTTGTTCTGTTTTTGAGACAGGCTCTCTATATGTAGTTCTGGCTGGCCTAGAACTTGCTATGTAGACCAGGCTGGACTTCAGCTCACAGAACTCCACCTGCTTTTGCCTCCCAAGTCCTGGGACTAAAAGTGTGTGCTACCACACCTGGCTACCCTGGTTTCTTGAGTCCTGATTTCCTCATCAACTTTCTCCTAGATCTTTCTGAGTTCTGCAACAGCTCTTTTCTTCCTAGGTAGGCAAAAACAAATAGCATTGTTAGCTGATTCTGAGTCTATTGTTTGTGGTAAACAACTTCTTCTAGAATTTGTGTATGATATTCAACAATCAGGCCTTTGAAAGCTTTTATTCTCTCAAGCCATTGTCTGTGCTGTGGGCCTGGGAAGTCTGCTTTGAAACATGCTTTCCTCCTTCTGTTTTGGCTGTATCAGTCTTCTCTTCGGGTCAGGGAACCTAGATTGGAACAGAATTGGAGGGTGGATGAGGTGCACAGGATGCCTTCTGGCCTCTGAAGGCCTCTGCATCCCATGGGGGTTACTGCTGTGATACATCATCCCATCCAACTTTCTGCTCTACAGTTTGCATTTCTATCAAGAAAATGGATTTCAAGTTTACTGTACCGTCCCCCACATCCACAGAGGTGGAAGTGGGGTTCCCTAGAAGAGTCACACGGGCCATCTGACCCATTCTGTGCAACTACCTCCCCAGGGCTGCGCAGTAAAGCCCAGGGCTCCTTCCCCCAGGGACTGTAGCTTCCCCAGCACTGGCCAGCAATCCTTTCTGGTCCAGGGAGCTCCACCACAGATCTAGGAAGAGCTTGGTTGAGGTCAATCAAGTTCAGGGAAAGCTTCATCAGCTGGGCTTCAGATCTGCCTTTACCTGGATGGCAGGTGATACGGGTCCCTTCAATCTATGAAAGGTAGTGGATCATGGCGCTTTGTTTCTCTGTGATCTGATCTCTCTCTAGCTGGCAGATCAGAAAGCCAGGGATAGAAGCTGAAGGGGCCTTTCAATGGTGCCCGTGGGTGTGAAGGAGACACTTCTTTTTCTTTCTGTGTAGTCCTAGCTGTCCTGGAACTCACTCTGTATACCAGGCTGGCCTCGAACTCACAGAGATCCGCCTGTCTCTGCCTCCCGAGTGCTGGGATTAAAGGCGTGCGCCACCATGCCTGGCTGAAGGAAACACTTCTACAGAAGCTCCAGCATTGTAGCCGGCACCACTGGGCAGCGTGCTCAGCAGGGTGACCGGACCTGTTTTGGCTGTG
Source organism: Neotoma lepida (assembly GCA_001675575.1). Taxonomy (NCBI): domain Eukaryota; kingdom Metazoa; phylum Chordata; class Mammalia; order Rodentia; family Cricetidae; genus Neotoma; species Neotoma lepida. The sequence goes on along the minus strand of LZPO01066346.1, from coordinate 137,045 downwards.
ACACTGCAAANGGTGGGTAACACCAGGGGCTTTGAAGGTAGACTGGGCTCAGATCCCCCTTCAGCACTTACTTCTGGGTGCCTTTGGTCACTCACTCAGTCCTAAGTCTGGGGCCATTACAGTGCTGACCTTGTTGAGGGAGAGAAGCTGGTTATGATGTAGCGGATCCCCACTCTCACTGACTCACAGTCTCATGCTTCTGTCCCCACTGTTGTGACTGCATAGGGTTGAGAGGCTGGGTGGAAGATGTGCTGTGTTTGCTGTGTATCTCACACTGTGGGCTGGCTGAAGATGAACTGCTCCAGCTCTTGGACATGCTGGGCTACAGGAACGATCAAAAAGTGACCTCCGTGCACTGGGCAGCCTTCCGCAACGCCACCAAGCACTGGATCCAGGAGAGGCCCGATGGCCTCCTCTACTTCCGGCACCAGTCCCTACGGAGCACAGTGGAGCACAAGCTGCTGGGTGAGGAGTTGTCTGTGAAAATGCTTTAGGGCTAACGGGAGGGAGAGAGTCACATTCAAGAGGAAACTTGTGCAGGATTTTTCTAGCGTAAGGATGCAGGACAGCATTGTGTAAGTTAAAGGAGGCCTGACTTCAATGGCTGCGCACTCCAGGGGTTATTCCCTCAGGGAGTAGACTGAGTCTATCTTAGCTCCTTCCAGAAAATTCCACGCCATCTTCTAAAAATGATTTTTTTTAAAATTACGGGCAGATAAGATACTTTGGTATCTTACAGAACTGATAGGCTCTTATGCAAAGTGCTTAACCCCTTTGAACTCTGTTTCTCACTTTCAAAATAAGGATATTGATGATATTTACCTTGAGAGTATTGGGAGCTCGTGTAAATATAGCATCCCATCTGTTACTCAGATCATCTCCGGGGCAGCCATTTGAATGACAGTTCTCTACCACCTTGGCAGCTTGGGTCTGTATGACTGAGTGGCCGTGCAACATTCAAGATGATTTCTCCTCTGGCGTCTCCCGACCTGGGCTAGAGTTTTAGGCCCCCAACCTTGAAGACAGACATAATGAACGTTTGTTCTCTCAAGCCACTGAGATTAACAGTTGTCAGTGTAGCGTATCCTAGCCTACCATGAGTCATCCTGGCTCATGTGTTCAGGCTAGTCTGTCAATGAGAACTGTGCTGCACTGCGTAAGCACAGGTTAGACCTTCCCCCACATCCCATATGAGCTCTCTTTTTAAAGTAGCTTTATTTGTCACATGAAGATTCATAATGTTATCTTCCTCAGGAGACTAGTTTGTAAAAAGATAAAATGAAATGTGGTGCTATCTACAACAGCCTGTAACCTCCTCCTTTTTCACGTGGGCTGGACATTGAATCCAGGGCCTGTGCGTGCTAAGCACATACTCGACAGTGAGCTACACCCCAGCCCAAAATGTTGCCAAAAAGTTGGTAATTGTAGCCTTTGTGGTTCACACTTCCAGGTTTGGGACTCAGGCTATTTATTATTTGTCCTATTTATTTTTCTCTCTCACTTCCTTCCTCACTTTTTCAATGTACCACCCACAAAAATGCCTTCACCCCACAGTGAGGGAGGAGCTTCCTTTTCCTTTCATAGGTCTCACGTGCATTGCCACCAGAGCGTATGAATACACATTTGACAAAATAGCACAAACTCTCTCCAAACGTGTGGGTGACTTGGAAACCACTTCAGCGCAAATGCAGAAGGTTAAACACTCGGTTCTTCTTGGTTACAGTTTTTTATGATAACATGGGCTTGGTGTGCCATCTAGTATGTGTTCCATTCATCTTGCAAGAAAAAAAAGTAAAAATACTTCCAATATTTTGATTTTCAAGAATAGACATCACCAGGCTCTGATTAAGCAAAACTCTGAGCTTTTGAGAGGTTTGTTTCTGAGTGGTGCAAGCTGTCAGGACCATTGCCCTTTGGGGATGAAGACACAAACTCCTGGCTTTAGCATCGCATTCCCATTTGCTTGCTCAGTGACCAACGGGCCCTCAGGAGATCCAGGAAGAAGAATCAGGCCTCCAAAATACTCCCCCTCACATGCTGGAGAGTGCTTATTTAAGCAGCAGCCGTTGTGTGTACTGAAACTAGAAACGTGGACTGGAGAGATGGCTTAGGGATTAAGAGCTGTGCTTGCTCCTCCACAGGGCCTGGGTTTTGACTCCCAGCAGACACATGGCAGTTAACAACTGTTGTATCTCCAGTTCCAGGGGATCTGATGCCCTTTTCTGACCTACATAGGCACTGCATGCATGTGGTATACAAGCATACATGCAGACAAAACATCTGTACACATAAAATAAAAATAAAGAAATAACATTTTAATATCTCTAACCACCCTTCTGTTCCTTCTACACTGTCACTCTCCTATTTCTTAAAACAAACAAACAAAAAGAAAATAGAAAAGTAGTTGAAAGTGTTTCCTTGTGGGAGTTGGGGAGGGAAATTCAACATGAAAAGTCCATACATTTACCCCTAATCATAACTATCTATACTTTCTGGAGAAAATCAGAATGTTGTATAAGATACTTTTTTGGGGTCATGTATATGTGCATTTGTGGCTGCATGTCTGCATGTGTGTGTGTGCATGTGTGTGTGTGTGCAAGTGTGCATGTGTGTGTGCATGTGTGTGTGTGCAGGTGTGCATGTGTGTGTGCATGTGTGTGTGTTTCCCCTTTTTTGATTTGTTGGT
>LZPO01066346.1:105030-126157 GCA_001675575.1 Neotoma lepida | reverse complement strand
ATTCTTTCTTATGAATGCCTGGTCTTAGCTTGGCTTGTTTCTACTCAGCTTTTCTTAACTTAAATTATCCCGTCTGCCTTTTGCCTTGGGGCTTTTATACTTCTCTGTTTCTTTTCTTTCCTTCTTACTCTGTGTCTGGCTCTATGGCTGTGTGGCTGTGTGGCTGGCCCCTTCTTTTCTTGCTCCTCAATCTCTCTTCCTCTTGTTTATTTTCCTTGCCTGCCAGCCCCGCCTATTCTTTCTCCTGCCTTGCTATTGGATGTCTAGCTCTTTATTAGACCAGTTAGGTGTTTTAGACAGTCAAAGTAACATAGCTTCACAGAATTAATTGAATGCAACACATCTTTGCATCATTAAACAAATATTCCACAGCATATATAAATGTAACATATCTAGAACTAATCTTCCACATTTCCCCTTTTCTGTCTAAATAAAAATGAAAGGTTTTAACTTTAACATAGTAAAACTATATACAACAAAACGTTTATCAAGTAAGAATTCATTTACAATATTCAGTTCATTTGTATTTAGCAAATTCAGAGAAAATACTTCATTATCTATCTTAGTGATTCCAAAGTTTTATACTTATTTTACTTTCTATCGTAACTAAGGAAAACTATAACTCTAATTATTTAGTCTTTAAGTCCATCAAAGACCCCAGAAGGATATAATATTACATAATAACAGAGACTTCTGGCTGCCTGGACAGTTACCCTAAGTTCCTCTGCAACATTGGGGCATCCATCTTTGGCTTACAGGCCCAGAGTATCTGGCAGACTCTTCTATGAAGTAGGAATTTTGAAGGACTGTCCTGCCTTGTTTTGTCAAAGTTCAGCAGTCAATTTCCTGTGTGTCCTGCATGTCCAGTTTATACAGCATACTGTCAGCAGGCAAGGAAAAGCAGTTTCTTGCCCAAATGGCTAAACTCCTATGGAGTTTCTTTGATGTCCATCATCCTTTTATGAAGTAAATTGGTCCTGCCAGGAGAAGATGTGCTCATTGTCACGAAAAGCCCTATGTTAACAAAACATTTTAAATGCCATATTGTGTAGGTCTTTGAAGTGTTTGAAAATCATCTATCTGTCTAAAATATACCTGTTTAGCCTTAAAACATACCTAATGTGACCACAAGTTTATTATAGATTAACTACTAACCTCATTTCTTAATTATACACTGTATTTTAAATGAGCTGCTTAATTATAATACCCCAAACAAAAGTAGAAACATATATACAGGATAAAAAAACTTTAAATTTGTATCAGTATACCAAAATCCATGCCAATGCAAAATATCTGAGATTAATAGTTGTCTTTTATCCTATATTCCTATATTCCCCTAAATGATAACAAACATCCATAATCCACCAAATAACCAAAGACTACCCACCCCATATCTTGGGAATGTGGGCGTCATGTTGTCTGTGGGTGAAAACATCTTTAGGGGTCCCTGAGAAAAGTTGAGATATGGCCAAATCCTGGGAAGACCAGCTATAACCTTTGTTGATAGATATCACCTGTCAAGTTTCACGAGGTCTCCTCTGATCAAACCTGATCCATATTAACCTGGAACAAATCCACAGACCTATGGAAACAAAAACAAAACCACTTCTCTAAAGCAATGCATCTTTTAAGTTCCATTTTACAAATACATTTTTTTTGACTTCCATTTTAATGTTAAGGTATTCCTAAAGTATCTAGGCTGGTTTATTTCATCAGTCACTCTTTCAATCCCATGTCTCTTAGCAGCTCTTGTTTGCTTATCAACAATCAAAAAATTCAAGGTCAATACAGCAACATACAGGATCCAGACTCCCTGTGTCTTTCCCATCTCTACGTAGCTTATAATTTTTATTATTTTACTTCTCTCTTTAAAGTCTTTATTATTTTTAAGCTATTTATTTCTTTCTATGATTATCCATACCCCTTTTCTTTCTTTCTTAAGCCTACACACATTGTAAAACACACTGGAACCTGTTTAGAGGTTTATTTTCCATCTGGATCTGTCTTTACTGAATATCTCTAGGCTTTTTTTGACTGTGTGAGCAAACTTTAAACTGCTAAGCTACAGCTGGGTTCTCCATGTGGCTCTATTGGCTGGCTCCACCTGTTTCTCACCAGTGAGAGCCAAGCTTAAAGCTCAAGGTCCAGTCAGAGATTTATTTGACCTGGAACCGCATTCAACCCCCAGCTCTGGAATGCCAGTGTCCTGCACTTTGGCAGGCATTTTTACTTAGTTTTTTGTTTCTATTTAGCATGAAAAAGCCTGTTTAGGTGCTCTGCTGTGTGGCAGAACTTCTTAAGGGAGCCATGTCCCTTTTTGTGTGTTTTGTTTTGTTTTTTTAAACTTTGAGCTTTCTCAGGCCTTATGGATTATGGCCCCACATTGAGCGCCAAAATGTAGGTTTTTTTTTTTTTAAACTTTTGGCTCTTTAGGGGCCCGCCACCTAGCTCTCAAATAAACACATAGAGTCTTATTTTTTCTTATNAATACTTGGCCTTAGCTTGACTTGTTTTTAGTCAGCTTTTCTTAACTTAAATTATCCCGTCTACCTTTTGCCTCTGGGTTTTTACCTTTCTCTATTTCTGTCTATCTTTTCTTTCCTTCTTATTCTGTGTCTGGATGTGTGGCTGGCCCCTCCTTTCCTTCCTCCTCAATCTCTCTTCCTCCTGTTTGTTCTCTCTGCCTGCCAACCCCACCTAGCCTTTCTCCTGCCTTGCTATTGGCTATTTAGCTCTTTAGTAGACCAAGCAGGTGTTTTAGACAGGCAGAGTGACACAGCTTCACAGAGTTAAACAAATGCAACATAAAGAATGCAACAATTTTTGCATCATTAAACAAATATTCCATAGCACAAACGAATGTAACACATCTATAACTAATCTTTCACAACAGAGAATTATCTCCTGCAAGGCAAGCTGTCCTCTGACCACCCATGTNCATCATGGTGTGTACACACACACAGACAAACAAATGTAATAATGTTTTTTTTGGGGGGGTTGTTTTTTGAGACAAAGTCTCTCTCTGTAATCCTAGCTGTCCTGGAACTCACTATGTAGACCAGGCCAGCCTTGGATCTACAGAGATATGCCTGCCTCTGCCTCCCAAGTGCTGGGAACAGAGGCATGTGCCACTATGCCTGACAGTAAAATTACCTTTTAAACAGAGGGGCTGGAGAGAGGGCTTAGTAGTTAAGAGTGCTTGTAGTCTTTCAGGGGACTGGAGCCTGGCTCCCAGCACCCATGTCTTTTGGCTCACAGCCACCTGTAACTGTAGTTCCAGGGGATCTGATACCCTTTTCTAGCCTCCATGGGCACCTGCACATATATGGCATACTGTCCTTGGACTTGCTCTCTTTCCCAATTCATCTTGGTTTAGGACACACAGCCTTATCTAATGAATCATTTGAGGCTTGCCTCCTTTTCTGGTCATGGGTTTAGTCACATAGTGAGGGCACCTGTAACTTCCCAAGCTTTAGAGTTCTGAGACAAGATAGGGAGAGGGGCCTAGCCAGGCTTCCTGCTTATCTGTGACTCTGATGAGTTCTGAGCATATCCCACACCTATAATGGGCCATGACAACTTCTTCCTTAGAGGCAGTAAGCAGAATTTACATTACAAAGGTGTCAGACATGAAGCAATAAGCTCTCTGGTCTCACTGAATTCAAGCAGCATTCCCAGCTGCTCATTTGCATGCGGGATCACCGGGATCACCTTGATCACCTTTTCCCGGAATGCTTGACACACATAAGGCATTGGCGTGTTACCATTAACTAATAATCTGTGAAAACGTCCAAAATGGATTCTTATCTTTACATGTCTCCTACTAAAGATTTCATCATAGCAGCTTATCTGATAAATATTTAAATTTCCCTGAGAAGTGATATGGTGGGTGCCATAGCTGTCACTGTCAGTAAACTCTGTTTTCAGGAGCGGTTCCCTTTGTCATTTTGTATAGAGCCCATCCATGACAGAAATGCTCCTCAAAGTTCAGAACGTCATTGGAGAATTATATCTTGAAATCGGGATGACTGAGAAAGGACTCACGTATTTTCAGAAAGCATGGTCAAATCTGCTGCGGTTTACACTCAGAGACTTAAAAACCAGCCAGCAGTTAATGAAGCAGAAAGGTAGGTGACACCTACAGAGGCCACTCCACTCCTTGCAAGTCAGAGAGCAATCCCAGGGACCTTCTCTCCCCAGGAGGGGAAGGCCCAGGTGATTTTAAAGGAAACTACCCACTGCCAACTGTGACTGTGCATCTCTCTAATCCCAGAACTTACGAGGCTGAGGCAGAACCCATGTAAAAAAGTGGACATGGTGGCACGTGCTTGTCACCCCAGTGCTGAAGAAGCAGAGATAGGTGAATCTCTCTGGCCAGACAGCCTCACCTGCTAGTGAGTTTCAGGCCACTGAGAGACCCTGTCACAAAAAACAAACAAACAAAAAAATGTGTGTGGCACTTGAGGAATGAAACTTCAAGCTATCCTCTGACTTCTCATGCTCTCTCTCACTCTGTGTGTGTGTGTGTGTGTGTGTGTGCCTTGTACCTCCACACTCATGTGCACCTATATCACCCCCACAACAGATCTAATCCTCAGGTTCAAACTATTGTCTTCATCCCTTGGCCCTTTGACTGCTGCATGCATACAGATACTTTGTATGGAAACAAACCCTAGGCTGTGTAGGTTAGTGGTCTATTTGTCCAGAAGAACCCTGGTTCTTGGCATGATGAAGAAATGGTATTAAGTGCTAGGCCTGTTGACATTTTGACTCTTCTGTAGATAAACAAAACCTTAAGCATTATATTCTTTGCCAACATTTGTTCCCTGTAGTCAAAGTGATGAATAACCTGGTAAAATCAGCATCTGAGGAATTCTTAAAAGAAAGCCACATTTTGGAATATGCTACTGAAATCTCCAAGTTAGTGACTGATAGCCCCCGCGATCAAGCTACCATGAAATACACTGAAGGTGTTCTCCTGTAAGCATGATATTTTTCTTAGTTCTTCTTGCTTTCTGTATTAGCTCCTATTCTTTTTATTAATATGCTTAGGGGCTGAGGATGCAGCTCAGTTGGTAGAGTGCTTGCCTTGTGTACATGAAGTCCCGGGTTCAATTCCCAGAACAGCATAAGTTGGGCACAATGATGCATGCCTATAATCCCTGCACTTGGGAGGCAGAGACGGGAGGATGAGGAATTCAAGGTCGCCCTCAGCTTTGTAGAAATTTCAAAGCCAATTTAGGATAACATGAGACCCTGTCTCAACAATACATATTTATATTTACATTTGTGGTACCTGTTACCACATCTATCACCTAACATTTGGTTGAACACTGGGCATTGGCATGTTTGTCTCAGCCATGGCTGGTCTGGGGCCCTTCTCAAGGCACTTTTGGCAATATCTGTCCACCTTTCTGGTTAACATGACTGGCAGGAAGACTTTTATTGCCGCCTAGAGGTGGAGGCCAGGAATGCTGCCTACAACGCATAGCCGGTCCACAACAAGAAATTACCCCCCCCCCAAACAAGGGTATAGTATAACAAGTCTTTCTCTGTCCTGCCAGCTCCCAAATAATGACATAGAAACTGCTTATTATGAAAGCTCGGCCTATAGCTTAGGCTTGTTTCTAACTAGTTCTTATAACTTAACCCATTTATATTAATCTGCGTTCTGCCACTTGGCTTGTGGCTGTTACCTCTCCTCCTACACATCCTGCTGGCTCTGCATCTCCTGGTGTCTCCACCTTCCTCTTCCCAGACTCCTCTCTGTCCCCAGAAGTCGTGACTACACCTCCTGCCTAGCTATTGGCCATTCAGCTTTTTATTACACCAATCACAGCAACACATCTTTACACGGTGTACAAATATCCCACAACACTGCAGAGCTCAGGTTGAGAAGTGTTCTAGTTTCTTTCTTATTTGGAGTTTTTATTTTTGAGTCAAGATCTTGCCAGACAGCCCAGGATGGCCTGAAGTTCACTATGTAACCCAGGCTGGCCTTGAACTCGTGATCCTCCTGCCTCAGCCTCTCAGATGCCGGGATTATAGGCGTGTTCCACTACGCCTGGCTACTTTGGTTTCTTTATAAAGGTATTTCTGAGGACAGGCAGATTTGCTCAGTGCTAGAGCAAGTACTAGCATGTACAAGGCTTTGGGTTGAATCCCTAACACTGCCCCCTCCTGAAGGGGGTGAGTGTGCTTGTGTGTTTGCACGCGCACGCGCACGCGCACACGCACACACACACACACACATGTGCATGCACACACACGCGCACACACATGCACGTGCACACACAAACCTGAGTGCTTTTGAGGTTCTTGATTTCCCAATTTATACATATCTTTCTGGACAGATACCTATATAAGAGAAAGGATTTTATGAGAATTGTTGCTAGCNCAGTGAATGTGGACCATTTACTGTAAGCATTCTCCATGCCTGGTAAGCCACAGGCCTGTGTTTCATTCTCAGGTTGGCTGCTGGAAATGTGCCTCTTGCAAAACTGAAGTTCCAAGAGTGTTTAAATATCAGAAGACGTCTATTTGGTGATAAAAACATACTAGTAGGAGAAATTATGGAATTTTTAGCAGATTTGCTGTTTTTTTTACTAGAAGATAATGAAAGGTAAGTTTCTATGGACTATTTCAAGAAATGGGTCCCTCTTCCGTTTCTCTAGTATCTGGGGTGTGCACTGACCTATCAGGGGCATCTTGCTTCTTTGTCTCTAGTGTGGATGTGCCCTTCCTGAGGGCTCTGTCCTGCTGTGTTTGTCAGGGGACCTGCTACAAGGCATTCTGGTAACTCGGGGCCCACAGAGTGGCAGCTTTGGCAGCAGTTAAGGGCACAGGGGTCCAGTGAGCTCACTGTGAGTGCTCCCCAGTGTTTCTGACAGGACTTGTGAGTGGCTGTGCTTTGCTAGGGCTTCTGTACAGGCCTAGGCCCTGGCTGCTGTCTGTGGGACTCTATCCCACTGTTTGGTGGGTCTGTGTGATCAAGGCCAAAGTCAGCCGTGCCTTAGGTCATACTCACCTGCTGTCCCCTTGACTTGAGCAGCCTTTGAGATGTGGCTGTGTCCTCAGCTCCTCACAAAGCCAGGTGTAGAAAAGGGCAGGAGAGATCCTCACAGGACCCTGCTGTGAGTGCGTCCAGATCTGTTTTTCCTGCTGCAGGCTAGTGTGGAAGGAGTTTCTTTGTGAAGCCTGAGAGNCAATTGCAGACTTCCTGGGCCTCAGCATTGCTCTTTCATAGTAGAGTCAGCTGACTGAATATCCGGGGATGTTCTGTTCAGTTGGGAAGTTACTAAGTCTTGGGTTTGGAGTTCCTCTCTCCTCCCCTCCTGTGTCCTGGTACCCTTTACCACCCCAGTTTCACTTTCTCTAAGACCATCTCCCCTGTCTCTCATCAGTAGATGAATGCCTACTGGTGATTGAATGAAAATGAGGATATGGCTGCTCCTGGGTACGGTTGAGGAGGTTTTATTGTAGATATGAGGGAGAGAACAGCCAGAGGCATCTGGAAGAGTCCATCCTGAACATGGCTAGCTGACTGAACCAAACCTAGAGAGGAGGGGGGAGNTGTTGAGAGAGGAAGAAGAGAGGAGAGAGGTCAAGAGAGGGGACCAGGAGCCAAAATGGCGGACCAAGATAGAAGCCAAGAGAGCACGTAGTCAAAAAGGCTGCCATTACATAGGAAAGACGAGGCAGGGCAGGGAAGCTCAGGAGCTGGAGAGTTGTAGGTTAGGGGCAGATGAGAAGCAGAGGAGCAGGATTCTGTAACAGGCACTTGTGATGGTGAGAGATGTTGGGAGAATCTGGCAGCTAGAGTTTGCTTTGATATGTTAATAGGCACCTTTGCCATTTGTCCTGGGTTTCTCTGAGGCCTAACAGTAATCTATAGTACCTGAGTTTAAATCAGCCCACGGTGCTCTTTCTAACCGATAAGAGAGGAACTAGAGGTGAGATGTGGCCTGTGTCTCTCTGCTGGACTCAGATTTTGTTTCTATTGCCGAGTAACTGTGAAGTTGGACAGGTGCTTACCTACCGTCTTGGGATCTCATCCACTTGCTGTTGGGTGAGGTAAGCAGTAAGCACATATCAGAGGGCTTGACTCTGGGTCTACCCAGGCTGCAGTCAGTGTGAGCCTACCATCTTCTTGAAGGTTTTTCAATGTTATAGCCCAAAACCCTGGGCTAGGGGTACAGCTCATGGTCAAGGGGTGAGGATGAGCATGTGAGCAGCCATCTTCCTATTGCTGTGACAGAACGACTAAAGTCTTTAGCTGGGCTTAGGGTTCCAGAGGGCAGAGTCCATGGCGGTGAGCAAAAGCACTGCAGCAAGGAACAGTCCACAGCTCACGTCTTGATCCGAAAGTAGGAGAATGGTTCCAGCCTTTTGAAACCTCAAAGCCGCCCTCAGTGACACACCTCCTCCAGCAAGGCCATACCTCCTAATCCTTCTCAAACAGTTCTACCAACTGGGGACCAAGTATTCAAACATATGAACCTATGGGGGCCATCCTCATTCAAACCACCACAGAGGCCCTGGCTTTGATACCCAGCACTGCAATAATAATAATAATAATAATAATAATAATAATAATAATAATAATATAACACAACAACAGTAGGGGCTAAGGATGAGGCTAAGTTGGGAGAATGCCTGCCTAACATGCACTAAGGCTTTGGTTCAATCTCCAGCAAATCTCCACTCTGTGGAATGGTACATGCCCTGTCTCTTATACACATCTAGATGTGTATAAGAGACAGGTTCAAGGTCATCCCTGGCTATATATGGAGTTTTGATGCTATCCTGAGACTCTGTCTTAAAAAAAAAAAAAAGGCCCCACACTGTTACATACGTGAATCTGGCTTCATTTTCCACCCTCTAAACTAACTGTGAGAGTCTGACAGTCACTTACTCTTCTTTGCCCCCCGTCCCAGGGCCAGCATTTGGAGAATGTTTGCTGAGTGAATGGATGCCATATTTCTTCAATGCACAGCTTTAATTGAATTTCTGTTTTCTAGATCTCAAAGGAAGCAAGTAACTGAATATTATAAACAAGTAATAAAAATCAAGGAGAATTCAGACACTGTGGCCACCTGCAAGCTTGTCAGGAAGCAGCTGAGCATCAGCCTCAGCGATACCTTGTGTAAACTAGGTAATTGCTCCCATCTGTTAATCAAAGGGCAGCGATTCCCTGCTTCATCTGCATGCTTTTATTATTTTAAAAATGGCTTCACTGAAGCAACTCCTGTTCTATGTACTTGCTTTTTAAAAATGAATTTTAAAATTACATTTATTTAGAGTGTGTGTGTGTGTGTGTGTGTGTGTGTGTGTGTGTGTACGTGTGTGAGCATGCATGTAGAGGTCAGAGGACAAACTGTAGGAGTTATTCTCTCCTTCCATCACGTGGGTTCAGAGGATTGAATTCAGACGTGGCAGCATCTTTGCTTACCATCTTCGTTACTTTTCTATTGCTGCAAAGAGACCAAGGAAATTTATGAAAGAAGGTGTTTGATTAGAGGCTTGCTTATGGTTGCAGAGGGTGAGTCCATGACCATCATGGTGGGAAGCATGGCAGCAGGCAAGGAGGCGTGGCACAGGAATTGCAGCTAAGAGCTTACGTCGATTCTCAAGTTGGAGGCAGAAAGAGAGACTGGGCCTGGCGTGGCCTTTTGGAACCTCAAAGCCACCCCAGTGTCACGTCTCCTGATTCTACCAGACATTCTAACAGCTGAGGCCCAAGCATTCAAATACACGAGCCTGTGGGAACCATTCTCATTTAAACCACCACACCCACCAAGCCATCCTTGGCCAGCCCTGTCAGTTTTTGTCGTAGTCTATTTTCCCTTTATTCATAGATCTTTTAATGTTCTTCTCCAGCCAGGGGTGGTGGTGACTCCTGTAATCCCAGCATTTTCAAGAAGGGAATAGAGCTGAGCGTTCACGGACAGTGTGAGCTATACTGTGAGAGCTTGCCTCAAAANTAAACAAGCAACTGAAACCCAGGGGCTAGGGTTGTAGTCCTTGCTTTGCCTTCATAAGAACCCACCTTCCATCTCTAACCCTGCAAAGAACAAGATTATTTTCCATGCCATTTTTCATTCTTTGTTTTAAAAAAAGCAGTAAAAAATGATTGCATCAGCTTGGTTACTTGCTGAAGAGAAAAAAAAAGAAGCCAAGAATGTCTGTCTGTATGAGCAGCAAAAGAATGTTTTCAGTGGATGGATTTCGGGGTGTATGTGTGTGCATGAACAAACAGTTTTTTCTTTATTTTCTGATAAAGCCTTCCAGGCTGAGGTTTGTGAAGTGTTTTAGCTAAAACCAGAAAATGCAGATGCAAATATAGAGAAAATATTTGGAACAGGAATTGGTATGTCTACTCTGATTTCTCCGCACAGCCTGTTCTGTGGCAGTTTGGGTAAACTCTGGCTTATGTGGAACAGGAATTGGTATGTCTACTCTGATTTCTCCGCACAGCCTGTTCTGTGGCAGTTTGGGTCTCTGGTTTGTGGAAGTAAATGACATCCACTCACTTCAGAAAGCCGGCATCTGTAGCGGTGTCAAGTGCAGAGTTCTAGGATCCCTGAAATAAGTCTACACAAAATGGCTCAAATTTGCAGTCTGTTTTCAGTGTGCTGTGATCCACTTTCTTTTTCTTTTTCCCAGCGATTGAAGAAAGGCTTTTATTACGGGTGAGGGAACACACACCTATAGCAGGCACACAGGGACATATAGCAAAGCAGAGGGCTTCTCTCTTAGGGCTGGGCGTTTTTAATGTCTCTGAAGGGTCTTCCTCCCCTAATTTAGGCTTGTTCAGTCTGAAGAAAGACAGGCTGGCTGATTGGCCCCCAACTACTGTGTCACATGTTCTGGTCTGGCCTGGAACTTGTGTAACCAGTTCCTCAGTAGGGGCCCTATTGGTAGAAGAACAGGGCAATAAGGATTTTTTTAAGCTACCAGGCTTTTGTCTTAGGTGAGGAGGAAGAGGAAGAAGCCAGCCATCTTGAAACTTCACCATCCTTTACCTAGTCTTGGCTCTGTTCCTGTCTCTCTGCCCATCAGTGATTCTGTCTAACTCCTCCTTCCTCCTCCCCCTTCTCAAAGGTCCCCCTAAATGCTGTTAGGAGTTTTAGGGTGCAGACTACTCTAACTGCTTTGAGCTACAGAAGGAGTGATGGGAAGGGTGGCAGCTAGAGCGCCTCAGAGGAGGGTGGATTTAAGGGGCCGTCACAAAACTTAACTGACGGTAAAGATTCAGGACATAAGGTAGCCCTGCGAGTGTGCTATACGGGCCAGGTAGCGTCTGTATTATACAGAGTGAGGCTGTTAGTTGTGCTGTAACTCCTACTGGGCGTTAGGAAGCAGTTGGGGCAGTTTTGCCCTTTTGAGAGGAGGTGGATAGGCAAGAAACTGTCTAAAGAACTCTTGGCAGCTTTGTCAGAGGTATTAGCAAGGTTGATGGTTTGGCTTAAGAGCTTGAGACACTTTTCATTAGCCAGTGTAAGTTCAGAAGTCAACCTGAATTGACTGGGTCCCGATTGAACCTTGTGGGGAACATTAAGAGACAAAGCTAATGAGGAAAATCCTTCAACATAATGATTACGTAAGTCCCGTTTAGTAAAGTGAAGCATAAGTGTGCAGCTGCCTGGACAGTGTACCAGAACCTTTGTTCGAAAACCCTGTAAAGGGTGATGTCAGGGGAATGATTTCCTCTATGTCTTGATCAATGTGAGCTGTGTTTACAGATCAAAGTTTAAATGTGAAATCAGATGCTTGTTATATGAGACTTCTATGTAAGGGGCAAACAACAGGAAACTTGGTAGGAGAGGTCAGTTCAAGTAACTGTCCTAGGCAGTGCCTTAGCAGCAACTGATGCCTCTGTCCAGGTCCCAGCTGTGTGTCCAGTGGAGGGGACAGTGTGCTGATGCCTCTGTCTAGGTCCCAGCTGTGTGTCCAGCAGAGAGGACAGTGTGCTGATGTCTCTTTCCAGGCACCAGCTTGTGTCCAGTGGAGGGGACAGTGTGCTGATGTCTCTGTCCAGGCCCCAGCTGTGTGTTCAGTGGAGGGGACACTGTGGTGATGTCTCTGTCTAGGTCCCAGCTGTGTGTCCAGTGGAGGGGACAGTGTGGTGATGTCTCTGTCCAGGCCCCAGCTGTGTGTCCAGTGGAGAGGACAGTGTGCTGATGTCTCTGTCTAGGTCCCAGCTGTGTGTCCAGTGGAGGGGACAGTGTGGTGATGTCTCTGTCCAGGTCCCAGCTGTGTATTCAGTTGAGAGGACAGTGTGCTGATGTCTCTTTCCAGGCACCAGCTTGTGTCCAGTGGAGGGGACAGTATGCTGATGTCTCTGTCTAGGTCCCAGCTGTGTGTCCAGTGGAGGGGACAGTGTGGTGATGTCTCTGTCCAGGTCCTAGCTGCATGTCCAGTGGAGAGGACAGTGTGCTGATGTCTCTTTCCAGGCACCAGTGTGTGTCCAGTGGAGGGGACAGTGTGGTGATGTCTCTGTCCAGGTCCTAGCTGCATGTCCAGTGGAGAGGACAATGTGGTGATGTCTCTGTCCAGGTTCCAGCTGTGTGTCCAGTGGAGGGGACAGTGTGGTGATGTCTCTGTCCAGGTCCCAGCTTGTGTCCAGGGGAGGGGACAGTGTGGTGATGTCTCTGTCCAGGTCCTAGCTGTGTGTCCATGGAGGGGACAGCATGGTGAGGCCCCTGCCTAGGTCCCAGCTGCGTGTCCAGTGGGGGACAATTGGACCAAACTTGAGTGAAGTCCAGGTGTCACCACCAGACATCAGCATCTAATTGACAATTTAAAAGAGAAATATAATCTCATTTGGCCTTTTTTATAGGATTGTCCAACAATGTCCTAGGGAAGAAGTCCCTGTCCATCTTATATGACTTAACCCTTGCCTTTTTTAAAGCCTTCCTACACATTTTATATTCTTTTAATAAGTGTTACTTAATACTTAACAGACTTCTTTACTCCCTAAAATAAGTATTTACCTGTTTGTTATTATTATCACTGTTATTGCTGTCTCTTATACACATCTAGATGTGTATAAGAGACAGGTGTTACTTAATACTTAACAGACTTCTTTACTCCCTAAAATAAGTATTTACCTGTTTGTTATTATTATCACTGTTATTGTCTGTACCTTTTTCTAACAGGAAGACAGTTGGTTTCTCTTTACCATCATTGAATTTGTCGAGCAAGCTCACACAGGAGGGAGGAAATACCTTAGCTAATTCTGGTTTCCCTTGTCTCTTTAGAAAGCAAGCATAGGGCCCAGAGGTGTAGCATACTAGAAACTCCGGGTCCCATCCCCAGCCCTGCATAACCTCAGCGTGTTGGGGTACACTTGTAATCTGAAGTTCAAGGCCATCCTCAGTTCCTTCGTTGAGATCAGCCTGCCTGAAAAATGAAAATGAAAAACAAGTATAGTTACTAAAGGGATTTGTATGCTAATTACTTCTCTTATCAGGCAGTTATTTCAATTGTTCGGTTATTATTAATAATTCATTCAACAAATGTTTACTGTGCCTTTCACATGTCAATCTCTGTTTTTGTTGCTGGGGAGATAGCAATGCACAAGATAGACAGAGACCAGCTGCGCCTTCAGCTGAGCTCACCTTGTAGGAGAAGGCTGTCACACAACTAAGTACACAGTTGTTTAACTTAAATTGTGCAGTGCTACTCGGAGACCCCAGTTGACACAATGCTGTAGTAATATATAACATCTTAAGTGCAGGCAGGAAAGTACTATTCTGGGAAAATCCAAGTGTAGCAAGGGACCATGCTTCCTCTGGTGGGCGCACCTGAGGAAGTGTTGGTGGAGCAGAAGGTGCAGGACGAGAAGCTGCTCAGTTAGGAAGGTCCAGGAGTGGGACCGAATGTTTGGGGCTGGATGGAACTGAAAAGGTCCCTACGGCTGGCGTGCAGGAGCAATGAGGGAGGGGCATGAGGGAAGAGTCTGACAGGTCAAATTCCTCTGAAGCCAGGGCAGTAAGTGTTAGGAAGAGTCATTCCCTGGCCAAGCTTTCACTGAGATTGCTAATGTAATAGTCCTAAATTAGACTTTGGGTCAGAACTACCACAGAACTCAAGGACCTTTTCCCATCATTCTTGTTCCCACTGCGTGCGTTTTTGACTTCTCAAACAGACTGAGAATTCCCAGGGGGCAGGGGCCTTGGCATTTACTCTGTCAGCATGCTAGCTGTATGAGGGGTCATGGATAAAGCAGGGTATGTCTTACACAGTGTGCCCTAGGTTATTCCATTGAAACAATCATGTTGCTCCAAGCTAACAACACTGAAAGAAACAAATCAAATCATTCTTTCCCTATTGAAAGCAGTTATCTTTAGTTGACTTTCCAGATTGTTTTAGATTGTGTATTAACAATGATAATTGCTAGCTTGAGTGTCTTGGCATCTTCCTTCTAACTTCATTATTACAGTAAATGAACAAGTTGAATACAGTTTAGTCTTCAACATGGCATGAAAAGAGGGGGCTTCCAGTAAGTTTTGATAATTAAGATTTATTTTATAATCACAATTTTTTTGCATTAGACTATAATAGTAAGGTTTAAATGTTAAAATGTTGTGTCTGTAGGAAGGTGGTGGGTCTGTCATCTTCCACCTCGAGATCACTTTTGTGGGGCACTTATTTTTGTTTTTATTTTATTTTTTGGTTTTTCGAGACAGGGTTTCTCTGTGTAGCTTTGNGCCTTTCCTGGAACTCACTCGGTAGCCCAGGCTGGCCTCGAACTCACAGAGATCCGCCTGCCTCTGCCTCCCGAGTGCTGGGATTAAAGGCGTGCGCCACCACCGCCCGGCTAGTGGGGCACTGATAACTAAGTTGAATCTCTTTTGTTCATTAAGCCTTCATAGCTCCAGGTTCAAGCCTTAGCATAATGAAGCNATAGATCCCAGAGATTTCAGTAGGATTGCCAACTATGACGTGAGGCCTTCTGGGGTCTGTTCCGAGCTCCCTCTGGCAGGAGCATTCTCATTGTTCTTTGATAAATGCTGTAAATTCGCTATTGAGTGGGAGAAAAGAATAGAAATGTGCCTTTCCTTTCCCATCGTGTAAGCTGAGTGCTCTGTACTGAGGGTTTATTTTGGGTGGAGAATGACAGATGAACACAATGCGACCTCCCTTTCACTGGGCTTCTCTTTAAGAGGAAATGTCAACCTTCTAGGTCAAGTTCAGAAGGAAGAAATTAATTGTGTCAGCGGGTGACTCTCAGCAGGGAGAAGCAGTCTCTTTCCTTCGTTTGATTTCAAAATTCTCACCTCAGCCAGAACCCTCTGCTGACAGAAGTTGATCCTTTGATCCAAAAGTTAGCAACCCAGACAAACCTTATATTTTAGTTTTGACTTAGGTATAAATGTCCATTCTTCCCTAAATCTTTAAATCTACATAGGTTCTCTCTCCATTTTTAAGAGTGGACCCTTGGATTGGAAGTAGATGTCATTTTTCTTGAAATATGTGGCCCACAAATTCTAGTTTGGGTTTCTGAAGAGTGAGGGCAAGTGTGCTTCAGTCTCTGTGCCAGATTCTCGGAGACTGCCACCTGATGTCCTGTCTTTATGGTTGTCTTGCCTGTTCATACTTGGAAACAATGAGTTGTTTTAGCATCTTCTGGGAGTGAATCTTTCTAAAGCATTTAGTCTAGTTTTCATAGGGAACAATTCCTTT
The DNA here is from genome assembly GCA_001675575.1 of Neotoma lepida. Lineage (NCBI taxonomy): Eukaryota > Metazoa > Chordata > Mammalia > Rodentia > Cricetidae > Neotoma > Neotoma lepida. The sequence continues at coordinate 110,467 of LZPO01066346.1, read as the reverse complement.
TCATCCAAGTCTTATCTGTTACTTGGTACTTAATCAAATTACTTAGAGTAATGAACCTGGCTGACTCTGGGTCATGCTAGCACCTAGCTGTCTGGGAACAGAAGTATGGCTGTGGAGAAGAACTACTAGCTGTAGGCCTTTAGTGTGTCCTGGGTGATGGACAGCAGGTTTTGTAGAGGAAGTGAAGGATCTGGTAAGAGTCTCCTCCCAGATGTACCACACAGGTAGATTCTTTCCTAGTGATATTACTCTTTCTTAAAAAAATTATTTATTGGTGGTGGCCCACATCTTTAATACCAGCACTCAGGAGGCAGAGGTAGGCAGATGTCTGTGAGTTCGAGGCCAGCCTGGTCTACAGAGANAGTTCCAGGGCTACACAGAAACACCCTGTCTCAAAAAACCAAAAGAAAAAAGATATCTGTGTGAGTGGGTGTGCATATGCCATGGGTCTGGGGGTCAGAGGACAACTCACAGAGTCAGTTCACCCTCCACCATCTTGGTCATCAAGCTTGGGGGCAAGTGTCTTTCCCCACCAAGCCATTTCTCCAGCTTGATGACGGTTATTTTGACTCTGCTAAGGAATAGTGTTCTCTATAAGAATAAGAAAAGTGTTCTCTTTCTTGCTTGTGGAGTTATGACTGGAATTACAGGGACTGAGAATCCCAGCGGCACTATTTTCTGGGCTTGTGGACATCACTGCCTCAATTTTCTTATTGTCCAGAAGGGCATAATAATATCTGCCCATAGGATTATTCTAAGGGCTTTAATGAGATAAAAACACGAGCAGAAACAAGCAACTAGGTGTTGGATTCTCTCCCCACCCAGAGCAAAAGTTGGCTGTGGGAGAAGGCCCAGCAATTCCTCAGTAATTCACATTCACTGGGCTGGTTGTCTTCTCTCTGGGTCAAGAGGACTGACCAAGCTTACCCAGAGCTGGTACCAGCTCCAGAGAAAGGTCTGGGGCTAGGCCAAGGCGAGGATGCCTGACCTGTAAGTTTACCTGCTGACAGAAAGAGAGGATCAGGTTGTGTCAAAGGACACCAAGGTCAAAACTATAGCTATGGGCCACAGAGGAAGGCCCTGGGGTCAGGCACTGGCTTGGAAGAAGCCTGGGCAGCAGGCCATAAAGCAGCAAAGCTGCTCCTGTGAAAATTTACCTCTGTATCACCAACCAAAGAGCTCCTTGGAGAATGAACAGTGTCTTCAGGATCTGGAGGTGGGTGACCAAAGCTTCTCCCAGTGGGTCCTACCTTACCAGCTCCATGGGATGTTTCGTGTTTCTCCATTTTTCCTTGTAAGGCCAGTTAAAAATCCCTGAAACTCAGCATCACAACTGAGTAATCCAAATGGGCATGCTACTGATCTTGAGAGGGCTGAAACATCATAGGGCATCATGCAGAATTCAAAAGCAAGGACAGAGCTGCAGATGGCTAAGCAGATAACCTCCAAAAACTTACAGAAAAAGCAGCAGGCAGCATGACTTAGGAAATAGAGCTGCAGAGAGAATGAATGCAAGTAGGAGTCAATGATGTTCATTATAGTCCAGAGTGAGGCCTAGTGCAGCAGTTAGGGCCAGGCTGGGTTGTTCCACCATGAGCTAGACCATGTCTAAGAGAGGTGCGGAATGGACATGCACTGGAAACCCATGTCACCGCCCACAGAGGCACAGGGAAGGGAGACACTTTCTACTTCACACTTGGGTACATTTTTATATGTGAACCACAGGTATATGTGTACTGTGAAGAAGACTAAGTGGAAAAGAAAGCAAATGATGACATGTAGCTCTTCCTGGACCAGCAGACAGATGGTAACTACAGCCATGTGCGTTGTTGTAATGAGCACAGGCTCCTGGTCATATGTCCATGCTTGTAACCCTCACGTCCCCAGCAGTCTCTTTATCACATGTCCAGGTCAGTGTCCTGCCAGCACCAGCTTTACAGTGCATTTGTAATCAAGAAAGCATGTTGTGCATGGTTTAAAATGTCACCTGTGTCACCTGACCCGAGAGAAACACACTTGTAAGGTTAGTCATCACAAAACTCTTTAAGCCACAGTGGTGGTTGTTTTTCTACTCTAGAACTATCTAGAACTGCAATTGTCAAATGCTCAGTGTGTGTGTGTGTGTGTGTGTGTGTGTGGAATGGAATGCAGGCCCTGGTGCATGCTGGGCAAGCTCTCCACACTGAGTGGTTCTCCAGACTCTCCTGAGGGGTTCGAGCTGTGCTTACTGTCTCTTTAACTTAAGGCATTGACCTGGTCCCATCTTTCTTCTTCTCTTCTTCCCTTTTCTGTCTCTTCCTCCTCTCACAGCATCAACATCTTCATTTCTAAAGAGTGTAAGTCAGCCTCTGCCCCTTCTTTCCAGGTCCAACATCCTCTCATTTGTATCTGTTTCTTCATGCAAGACACAGGTGAAATGCTTTTGGCGGGGTATTAAGACAGATGGTGTTCCAATGTCCCTTTATAAACACTCTCTAGTCTCTTTTAAATGTATAAAGTTGGTAATTAAGAACTCTAACATTCCTTCTTCCTCCATCTATCCAGCAGGCCAACTGTTATCAAGTGACTTCTGCCATCATGCCATGACGGAGGCCGTNGGCTATCTGTACAGGTCGTTTGATTTAAGGTCAACTCACCTGGGGTCTTCCCATGCTTCCATCCAGGGGATACTGCTGTGAGTTTCTGTTGCCTGTCTCAAAAAGCAGACTTTCTGATTATTTGTTTGAACACACACCTACTTGACACGTTTTGATCTTTTGCAGCCTTCTAAGGGAAATCCAGAGGTTCCGGGGTAGGAGGTATTGGCCTCAAGGCATGAGCCAGCTATACCCTGAAGGTTCTAAGAATGGCTCTTTATTATGGGTAAACTTGTCTAAATTAAACTTCTGCAGCGCCCAGAGTTCTGACACAGTGAATACTGCAATGTGTATGAACTTAAGTAAGTTGCAGGGAGCTAAAAGCACAGAGCCAGTGCCTCCTCTGGTTTCAGATAAACCAAAATGTCCTCTGGTTTCAGATAAACCAAACTGTGCTCCTGGCAAAGGGAAGAAGAACTTGATTCCAATTCTGTCTGCTGGGGAAAAGACCCAGCAGAAGGCACAGACTACTCAAATATGGAATAGTCCAAGAAAACAAGCTCCAAAGAAAAAGAAAGATTTTCCCTTCAAGACATCATCTCTAGGTGGAAAGAATGGCTTAGTCACACTGTCAAGGCAAAGGATTTTTTCTGCTAACTCTGACAGTGGAGACGGTCTAATCACTGCGATTTACCATCAGCCCCCAAGAGCACCTCTTAGTGCAAATAGTCCCTGGGAATCCATATCTGAGCTTATATCAGAAAAATGGCTTTTTCACACCCGACAGTACAGCTTCACTCCTCAGAAGCCTCTTTTTCCAAGAAGATCTCAAATAGAAACAAAATGGTTGACGATCTTAGATGACACTGATAACTAATAAAAATCACTTTGGACTCTTTTGTATTTAAGTTTTTCTCATTTCTTTTTGAAGTTTTATATGTGTTTGTGGCACATCGGTGTACATGTTTGTGTGTAGGCCAGAGGTCAAGGTTGGTGTCTTTCTCAGTCACTTTCCCCTTATTTTTTACTTTTTCTCTATGTAACAGTCCTGGAACTCACTCTGTAGCCCTGTCTGTCCTGGAACTCACTTTGTAGACCAGGCTGGCCTTGAACTCAGAGATTCGCCTGCCTCTGCCTCCCAAATGCTGGGATTAAAGGTGTGTGCCGCCACTGCCCAGGCCCCCTTATTCTTTGAGACAAGGTGTCACTGAACCTAGAGCTCACAGGTTCTACTAGACTGGCTAGTCAGTGAGCTCCAGGGATCCTCCTGTCTCTACTGTCCCTGTGATGAGATCACAGGGGCAGGCCACACCAGGCTTTTTATGGCGGTCCTGGTGCATGAACAGCAGCTCTTTACAGACTAAGCAATCTCTCTAGCATCTATTTTGGATTCTTTAATTGGATATTTTCTTTTCAACACTCAGGAGTGGTCATTATCCAGGTCTGGGGATTCATTTTTCTTAGTCCCTTATAATGTTGTGTCTGATTTTAGTTAAAAAGAGCAGGTTTTTAAGTGATCCACATGTCTATGGGAAGCAGTCCTATATTCTAATATATATATATATGCAATCTTACCAATTTTAACTTTATTTTTACATTTCTATAGTTTATCTATTTTGAATTTAAAAAAATTTTCATCTAAGCAAATTGATGATTATTATCACCAAAACTTTTTATTAACACAATAAGAAAAAATAGGAATTGAAATGTTCTCAAGTCATAAAGTAAGCTTTACATATCAGAGTCCATGGATCTGATATTATATCTATTTGAACATTTTATTATCCTCTATTTTATCAGTGATTCGTAGAACATTATTAACCTGTAATAGTTAAGGACTACTTTCTAGCTATCCTTATCCCTACCACCCAACAGAGTTATTCCTAGGAAAGTCACAGAAGAGGGGACTCAGCTGTGTGACTTTAGACAAGCAACTTTACCTCTGTTGTACCTCAATTCATTATGTATAAAATTAAAGACATGTGCTTACCTTTCAAGATAGTTGAGAAAATTGTATGAGATAAAATACACCAGATGCCTTCCATTGATGGTTTTTATTATGTCAGGAACTAGCTTAGGTGCCATCTTCTTCCATCAAACAGCTGACTCTTCAAGCCTACAATTTAAGAATCACGATTGTGCCCCACCTATTTTACACGCGCCAGCTAGTCCCCCTAATTTACCTCCTACTCAGTGGTCACCATGGGATAGTTTGGGATTCCTTGAGACCCAGTGCTTCTCAGGCAGGTCTTGGGTGGATGATAGTTAGTCCTGCAGGAGCCGTGTCTGACTCAGTGCACACAGAAATGGCGCCTGCTGGGGCGGCTGCTGTTTATTGGCTTTTAGTGGAGCTACAAGGCATGGAACAAGTGCAGTTAGCAGGTGAGCTGAGCAGGCACCAAGCGTGCTGTGAGCGTGGGCAGGAGCCTGATAATCATGCCCAGAGGACCTCTCTGGAGGTGGGAACCCGGCTCTCCAGAGGCAGTGCGCCGAAAGGGAAATTTGAGTGTGCTTTATATCTAGTAGAATCTTCGGGGTGGGATCTTGCAGGCGATTTTAGACCTTGCGTGGGACCTCGGCCCAGCTACCTTTTAAAGGGCAGGTTTGGATGGGCTTCAGGACCGTCTCAGACAGGCACCTGAGATCCAGGAGATACCTGCAGAAGCCATCAACACCGAGTGAGGTCACCTTCCAGAGGCTGGGACCAGGGCAGGGGTGTGTAGTGAGTACACTGTCAGAGCAACTATAATCCGGGCCTCCACGGAAGGCAAGAAGAAGGTAGCGCGGAGTCCTGCGGGGGGGCGACAAGGTGGGAGACGAATCATCCTAGTCCATGTGGCCTCAAGTACCTCTCCCCCGCC